>VYZU01009384.1:0-20650 GCA_013401355.1 Ceyx cyanopectus
CCCTGACAATTCTGTGATTCTGTTGTCATTTCAACACCATCAAATCGAGAAGGAAAAGAACAGTGAGCATCCTAAAGAACAAGCTAGTGGGGTTCTTTTTTAGAAAGAATTTCTTCACTTCTATGTGTTACTGAAGCATTTTGTGTGTGTAATAGGCCTCTACAGATGTCATTAGGAATATTTCCCCTCCTTCTCCTCAAAATGGCTCATCTTCCCAGGAAAAAGTTTGGCATTTCATTTTGCACCTCTCTTGATTTAAGAGTTGGTTTGGGATTTGATTCCTGGCAGACTTGTCTGAGGGAATACTACGGGCTGGTCCCGTGGAGTGTCCCTGTGTGGACAAGTGATTGTTCCCATGTCCATGGTCTGAGACAAGCGCTGGGAGCTTCAGGTGGCACCAGGTCACACCCCACAAGTGGCCATTGGTGCAGAGGAGGGATTGTTTGGTAGTGGCTGATAAACTGTACTTCTGCTTCAAACAATCCCTCCTCTGTGGAAAGATGGGCTGGAAGGCCTCGCAGCTGAGCTGCATGTTTTGAGGTGTTGCATGTGTTTCTCTTTGGAGTTCCTCTGTTTAGTTGCAAGAGTCCTGAAAGAGAAAGAGTCTGAGGTACTGCTGGGTGCTGTTTTAAAGATAATTTAAACCAGCCAGAGTATCCCGCTCCTCATCAGCTCTGTGACACATGGACTCTGAGGATTCCTGGGGTTCAGCAGCTGGTAGAGTTTGTCGGTATGAGGTTCATGGGCTCTCCTAGAAGAAGTGGGAGCATCATACCTGGGCTTAGACATGTACCACATTATGTCCTTGAAGGGTCTTTTCATCAGAGCTGATTCTTAATGGAAAGCTTAGCTTGTGGGAGAGAAGGGATTTCACTGTCTGGCTTTCTCACCCTGGCCCACTCTGTATCCTGAGTTCATCGCACCCTGGTGGGTTGTAGGACAGTGTGTGGGTCCTTCCGTTTGGAAGTTTGGCTAGAGGTGGATACATGTGATAGAGAGCTCCCACAGATTGCAGCCATGTAAAGGAGTGGGACTGCAGATGGAAAAAATACAGTTTGTGTCTTAAACATCTGAGTGTCTTGCTGAAGGGATTCCTGTCCTCTGACATCCATGGCAAGAGAGGCTCTTCCAGCCCTTTTATCCTGTTTGCACTGAGATGAGAATGGGGGTGGGTAGAAATTGTATGTTTCCTTGGGATGAAAAAGCTGTTTGAGACTCTTAAGTGTCTGCCCAACACTTCAAGCCCAGACATAAGTGCCTTGTTCCTCCCAGGAATGGCACTGTTTGAAGTATGCTTCTGCCCTAGGTTTCCAGGTGTTTTTTCCCAGCACAGCCTCTCCTTGCTCTGTGATGCCTCTCTTCGTGCTAGCTGCTGTTGGGAGACCACAGGCTTCTGGGATGATAATGCATCGAAATATCTATTCCTTGCATTTCAGAGATGAGGAAAGTATGCAGTGGATGGTTTGAGGGTGTGTGGGCTAGGTTGCTACAGGGTTAAATCAGGAGTCAGAGGAGCTCAGGTATTATCTAGCCCTTGAAGCTTGAATTGCTTCTGAATTGACTGAACTTCCTGGATGCTGTAAGCAAACAAACCTGCAGGGGCACCGAATTCAGCTGCCAGGGTCCAAGCTGGGAACTCTGTATTTCCACTTCCACGGGGAGCCTCAGCAGTTCTTTGGACACCTGGTAAATGCACCGAACAAGAGGGCATTGTCCTGAGGCTGTGATAGGGTGGTCCAGGAGCAGTAAGAAAACAGCTCACAGGACACAGATTGCACAGTGCAAGCCTCCCCCTTTTCTGCAGGAGAGGGGGAATGGGTCTTGCTGTCACTTCTCAGAGTGTGGAACCTCACCGTGGAAGAGGTGGCTTGGTTCCAGGGTGTGCTCATTATTTTTTACAACAGTTTTCAAGCAGGAAGTGTCATTGGGTTAATAATGGCATTTCCCAGGCTGAACAAGTGCCAAGTGGGATGGCAAGATGCATCAAAGTCTGTGATCTGGCTGCATTTCAGCATGAACTGAAGAACCCTTCCTAGGAAAGCCCTTTTCTCAAAAGAATAGGAACTCTAGTACCAGCAAGTTACTGGTTTTCATCAGTTTGTCTGTGAACTTGCTGTGGCCTAGTGAGGAAAAAATAAGTATTAACTTCTTCACCAGTGGGACACTGGTGCCAGCTGGCTTGTGTTGCCCTACTTGTAGGGGATGTGCATCACCTCTGGTGTCTTCTGCTTTTCTACCACAGTGGAAACTGCCTGGTGGCTCCTGACCGTGGGGCCACAGCTGCCCCAGAGCTCTGGGGGCAGGTGCTGGTGCTGACACCCCTCAACTGGCAGTCCCTTAACAAGCAAACAGTCCTGGTATCTATCTTCTTTTCAGCCTCCCCAGTGCTTGCACACCATGAGGCTTACTGTGGTTTGTTTATGTTTGGCTCCTGCTTCAGTTGCACCAGGGAGAAAAGACATCTCAGATCAAACTTCAGTCCAGTTTCTGGGCTGAGAAACTTCTGTTAAATGTACCTTAAGGCTCAGAAAGAACAACATAGGTGAAAGCTGAAAGATTAAATTTGTGATTGAAATAATCATGCAGGGTCAGTGAGCTTTGTCCAAGTTGGAGGGAGATACACACCCCTTTTTACACGCTCTGTTCCTGTGTTGTCACTCCTTAGTTTGCCCTTGACACAGAGGAAATGCTGGTTTTTATATAGTTGCAAATGTAAATTGTTCATATGTAGAGTGTGGTTTGTTTTTGTTTGTTTTTATAATGTCCACTGAATATTTCACTCACTTTGGGACAGTGTCCTAAACCAGGGTTGTGATACTGATTTGAAAAAGGAAGATGAGCTCTTCTGATACCTCATTCTTCTTCACTTCCACCTATAAAAGCACTGCTTATTTAGCTGAACACAGAGAAAGTACAGCACCAGGGGAGGGATGTACCCTGCAGTTCCTCAAGGCTCAGCAGATGTGGGCCTAGGTTTTTGAAATAATTTAGTTGCTTGAAGGTGCAGAGGTAACTTCTGGTAGGTTAATGAGGCACTTAGGCATATCCAGATTGTAGCTTCTGTGGAGTTGAAATCTGTGTGCGGCAGAAATCCATGTGTGGGAGACCTGTAGACTGCCTGAACATTGTTCTGCCACCTAAAGATGATGGAAGTGCACTACCTGCCAAAAGGAAGCAGCCTGTCCTTTTGCTAAATGAACTTGAAACAGATTGAACAACGGAAATAAAGCAGTGCGAGATGCCTAGTGCATATACCCCTGAATTCTCTGTGAGAGATGCTTTCTTTGTGCAATTATTTCCTAAATCAGGCCCCATCCCAATGTCATTTCACATAACTCACAAAAAAATACTTGCACTGTGGCTTTATTAGAAGTTGGTTTTTTTTTTCTCTCTTTACATTTAATATCTAAGAACGTGGTGGTTTTTGCAGCGAGATGAAGCTTCTCAGCTGCTTTGGTTCTTGCACATACGTTGGTTAGACATCCAGAGGCCTGTGCAGCACTCATTAAAAAATCACTGACTTGGCAAACACAAAATGCAGAGTGACCTCTAACAATAAAGTGTAATCATACAAGCTTTGAATTAATATGCTGTTCACATTCACGCAGTTAGGACTCAGACAGTTTCAGACTTTACATAATAAAAAGCATTTAATTCCGTATAAAAGCTGACTGCTTCCTAATAACTTCAGCCAAAGAGCAAAGCAAACATTTCCTTAAGGGAATCAGACTGAAAAAGCAATTTTTACCTGCAGCTCCTTGATACTGCTGCTAGGGTATCCCTTGTTTTTTTGTCACCATTCCCATACCTTTTTATAAGCTGTGACTCCCTTCCTTTCCAAACTGAGCCTCTCCTCAGACATTGAACTTGGGTGAAATGTGCCTTTGAGCAGAGAGTGCTGCTCTGATGGTATCTGTACCCTCTCACTCCTGCTGATTCCTGGGAGCCTGCTCCTGTTAAACACATCCTGCGGCACTGGGAGTGGCATGGGAAGCCTGCAGTGCCCTGGTGCCTTTTGGTGAATCCCTGGGGTGTAGGTGTGGAGCGTGTTGCAGTGAGGACAGAGGAGTGGAGCTGTCTGGACACCGTGGAGCCTGAGGTCTGCCCACTCAGGGGTCATGCCAAAGCCTGGGGATCAGGTAGGAATGTCTGGCTGCACCGGTTTGGATCCGAGGAGCGTGGATGTGGTTGTGGCTGTCAGATGCCTGGGAAGAGATCAGCTTAACTGCTTCATGGGGAGGATGTGATTTCAAGGGATGTGGTGCATTTGTATCTCTGGATCTCGCTCCCTTTTGCTTTTCAGCTCCCAGAGGACTTTGGTTTCCATGACATTGCTCTGCAGGGAGGCCTGTGGTTTTGACCACAGTGCAATGAACCATCTCCTGTCTGGTGGGATGCTGACCCCTAAAACCATCTTCTGGTGTCCTGTGGCTGGTCCGTTAGGTGATGAATCACTGATTGCTTTTTGCCTTTTTCTGACCGCCGATGACTGCCTGCATCTCTGCCATGCCTTTCCTCTGACTCTTCCCTTCATCTGAGAAGTCCTAGCTGTCTTGGTGATCTTTCTATAACCCAAACTTCTCTGCTGGACAACAGCTACAGGCAATACCCTCACATGAGCCCTTTCCTTCCTTCCCCATCTTCTGTCTGTCTGCACATCTCACTGCAGCTCCTGAAAGTAATTAGTTTAAAACCCAAGCTGAGATTTCCTTTTTGCCAAAACCTTTGCTAGCGTAAACTTTTGGCAACTCCAGACATGCAAAACTCCTGTTAAGTCTTAATCTGCTTGACTAGTGCTTTAATTTAAGAACTGCAAACGTGTATTAGCACAGGGGTGTGGGTGTGTGAGGAAAACACAAGCATATGAGGTCATAGGGAAGTGAAAACTAAAACCATGCTAGCGGTCTTGGTGTGAACTCCAGCACTCTCTCTGTGCTCTGCTGGCACTCACCAGCTTGCAGGGTTACTTTAACTCCCAACTTTTCTGCATTTCATCTTGCTACTTAGGAAAGTGACTTAAAAGCTCAAGAGAAAGGATCTTTTCAGAACAGCTAGTGCAACCTGTCCAAAGCAGTGAGCCTTGACTAAGCTCACACCCACACAACAGTGATACCAGTGCATAAAAACAAGGTCTGGCCATAAAAACAAGCTGTGCCAGGCTCCTGGGGGATTGTCAGTCTGTGACAGCAGAGGCAGGGCTCTCAACAGGGGATTCCCGGAAGGCTTGACCATGGTGTTGCAGCTCTGATGCACATGGTCATTTTGCTTTGCTGGGAGCTCACTGGAGAGGGTTGTAAATCTGTGGAAACCTTCTAACCATCATTTCTGCCTTTCTTAGATGGATTTGTTTATTTTAAACTGGCTCTGTTACCAGTTAACTCTATTTCTGTCCATCTCTGGGGAAGCTGCTGGGCTTCAGAAGACAAATGTTTAAACTAAAGAGCATAAACTGACTATATGAGGCTGCTGAGAGGCCTTTGGCTTTTTTTATTTTGCTGCTAGAGGTGTTGGTGGAGCAATGAGAATGGAAACAGTCCAGGCGTGCCTGTGAAACCCTCAGAGAAACTGCCAGAAACCACCGTGCCACCAGTGCAGGGTGCTGTGGCCTATCGGCGTGGAGTGCCACCCATCAGCTATAAGTGGGTGGTGGTTAGCATTCCAAGTGGGAAGGTGAGTAGTTCTGGGGACAGGAGCTGTGCACCTGCAAAAGTGTGGAAAACCGGGGCTCCCCTCGGGCTACCTCATGGTATGGCTAAGCTGTGGAGCCCCCCAGTCAGCCAGTTTCCTTCCAAGTTCTCCAGTGTGCCTAGAAGAACTGGAGTTCACATTTCTTTCTGGGGGTAGAGTGGCTGGGATTTATTAAGAAAGCTTGCAGGGCTCCCCCTGAGGATGCTTTGACCTCTCTGCCCTGGCTCACAGCTCATCATATAAGGTCCCCAGACCCCTTCCTGATGATGTTTTTCCTTTAGCATGACTGGTCTCCTGCTGTCCAACTGTTCAGCTGAATTTTGCTCCCCGAAGGCTCAAGCCTGGGCACCCATCCCATTCTGCTTTTTCCCAAGCACCGTTCTCCCAGGTCTCTTATGAGGAGTCAGTCCAACAGCATCTGTCCTCTCAGGGGGTCTGAGAAACTCCAGTCTGACACTGGCCAGTTAATTATCTTCTCCTTTGAATGCTTCCTCCTTAATAGATGTTTTCAAAGAAAACACATGATCTTAAGTGAGAATACTTCAGGAGGTGTGGGTTCATACTGGCTTTTTCTGCTCAGGCTGATCCATTCTTTGTCCCAGCAGCTGTGGACAATGTCATCTCCTTCCACTGAAACCCACAGAGGTGGATCCCAGCTCACCTGTCAGCTCAGCTGGAAATGGTGGGGAGAGAACAAGACTTAATATTCCCCTGTTAATATTATCTGTGATGTAGGGATATTTAAAAAAAACCCAAACCAAAAAAAAAAACTTTGAGAGGAAGAGTCTGTTCTAGAAAAAGACCCCAGACAGAACCACAATTAAATTCGTAAGAAGATGCTTTGGTGCTTTCCTTCCAAAGAGAAAGGAGAAGCATTTTCCACAGGCTTGGGTGACTCATCATGCCCATCTAAAAACCACTGGGATTTCTGGGGACAATTTGAGGGAAGCTTGTGTCTGGAGTCAAGATGAAATTCATCCAGAGACATGCTTTCAGGAAGGCAGCAGCTAACTCTCATCAGAGGACAACCTGAAGCCACCTCTTGGGGGGTTGAACTGTGGGAACAGCTTCTCCTGGCAGCTACTGACCCTCTGCTTCAGGTTGTGCAGTTGGACAGCAGCGTGGTGCTTCGTGCTGCTCTGACTCCTCTGTCCTTGGCAAGTCCTGCTGGAGGAGCAGGATCCCTGATGTTTGAGACATGGACTCAGTAGGTTTCTTTCCCGAGAGAGCCTGAAATGACCACGAGTGCTGTGGGCACCTCCTAAACAATCTCTGCTCCCTCAGCAAGGGACAAAAGCCCAGCAAGGTGGGACCTCTGTTGACCTGGAAACTGGCCCAGTGTGCCAGCAGTTCTGAGGGGTGGAGGCTGCTGTGTCCAAGCTAATACACAAAAGTCATCTGAGAGGCAGAAAGCTCCCAAGCAGGAGCTGTGACCCGGAGAAGTGGGCTTGATCAGATGTGTTCAAACAGGCAGAAAGCTCTGCAGGAGTGGTGAATGAATGGGCAGGAATTTGCAGCCGCTCTGCCTGGTGCGTAATCTGACTGGGAAAAAAACAAAACAAAAAACCCGAACAAAAAGTTGTGCATGTGGCTCATCAGAAATGTATGTACAGCTGGGCTGGTTTAAGGGGATTGATGTTCTGAGCCAGCATCACCCTCTCTGGCAGTGACAAACACCAGATGCATCAAAGGTGGTGGTTACAGCCCTTTGAGGGAAGCAATTATGGAGTCACTTGACCCGGATGCAGACTTCTCTGCTCTTGAGCTGAGGGAGAAAGCTTAAGCTGGGGTTCTGTATCCCTTCCAATCTTGCTTGCATTTAATCCTTGCTAATGCAGCTTGGAAAGTGCCATGAACATTTGTCCACCCCTTCCCTGGGCTCCTAGTTTCAGGGCATGATGACTTCTGCAAGGTTTGGTTGAGAAGCAGATTGGGAAAACACGTTCTCACTCAGTTATCTTTTTTTTTTTTTCTGTTTCTAAGGAAGGACAGCAGCAAAGCAATAATCTTAAATAAGCCAGCTCTGACCTCATATCATCCTTATTCCCTCCCTTATTTTATCTTATGAATATCTCTTGTTTGGATGACAATAACTTATAAACTTAAGTGTGGATCTGGAGGTTCTGAACTGCTTGACTTTTGCACATCCTTACAGAGCTCTGTCAGCCTACACAGATGTTAGGCTCAGCTGTTCCCATGCACGAGCCATTGTCTGTAATTCTCATCAGGGTTTCTGAGCACTTCAGAAAATCAAGATTTTTGGGCCCCAAGACAAATGTCTTGCAGCCTCTGCTTAGGCACCCAGCTCTGATAAATGCTGTGCTGTACACTTGTTAATTTAACCATTAATTTCTTACTGGATGCTGCAGAGGATGCTGTGAACTGGACTATTCTTCATTGCTTTGTAGTAAGTACAGGCAAATAAAGACCCCTGGACAATGTGTTTGTTGGCAGGGAAATTCAGTGCAGCAGATGTCTACGAAGCCTCAAAGAGCAGGGCTGAGGGAGGGAAGTGCTGTTGTCCCAGGGGTGTGTAGATCAGAAATTCCTGTCTGGTCAGGGACTGGGCTTCTCTGCGCACTTTATTTTCTGTTTCAATCATTCATCTGTTAGTGGAATGTGGCAGCAGATGGTTGATGAGCCTCCATCCATCGGGGTAGGCTGAATTTTTGTCTGGATCTGTAAGCTAGTCATGTCCAGGCTGTTGCAGAGCAAGAGCCTTCTCCTCCTGTGTGCTCTGGGTCCAGGTGTTCTTTTTCTAGCCCTTCATGCTCCCAGTGAATGAACTCAGTGAAAAGCAGGGGAGACATGGAGGCTTCTTCCAAGCTCATTTAATTGTGCTCACAGGAGTCATCTTTGTGCTAGAAAGCCTTCCGTGTATTCTATCACATTTTTCCCTAAATATTTGGTGGGATAGTATTTGCAAGGTAGGCTGGTGTTGGCAGATCCATCTGAGAACCTCCTGGTGGAGCCCTAGTGGTGAAGAGTTGGTCCAGTGAAGGTAAATACAAATATCCAACACCCCTGTGTTACAGAAGTGCATTGAACTACAATCCTGCAGAGCTGGTGCCATGAAAAAAGTTGGGAGAAGAGATGGGGTTGAAAGGCAAAAAAAACCTAGAGCATAACAGTTCCAGGGCATGGGGCAAGATAGTTTTTTGTCAGTATGCTCTTGGAAGAAACTAATTGTTGCTCTTGGAGAAATGGATGGGTTTGTCATTCCATCCATCTATGATGAAAGAGTCTTGACCATGTGCTCCTGTAAATTATGTATTTCACGTACTTCTGATTTTTTTATTTTCAGCTGGTACTTACCCCAAGGTATTTGACAGAAGTGCATAAAAGTTCTTACTGTCCTGGTGGGCAGAATGTTCCATCTGGCTTCTTTTTTTGAAGCTTTTGTAAGCTAAGACCTGTGTCAGTGAGATCCATGCAGTGACTTGCTATGCTGTAACACTTTACTGCTTCAAACACAAGGTGTGAGTATATAGGTCACTGAAGAATTTATAGAGTTAATAATTTATTTAGTCTGTCGCTTCAGACAGAAGAATTAGAGGCTCCATCTTGGCCAGCTGGGTAGAAACCTAAAGGTGACTGCAGAGAGCTTTTGCACTACAGTTTGTTGCCGGTGTGTGTTTAATCTCAGAGGTTTGATTTGTCCCCACCTGTTCAGAAAACTAATTTTAATTAGTCCCACAGCCTCTCTCTCCTCTGAGAAAATCAACCTTTACTGTGTCAAGGTGCATCTTAAAGAGTAGGAAGCAGTGGGAAGGTGCTGGAGGAACTGGGACGCTTGGTCCATCTGTCCCTCAAGGTGCCCCCCTGCCAGCCAGGGAGACCACCCTGTGCCCCGTCCCCATTTCTAGCCATGGAAGCAGGCTTCACTTGGGCTATGTGGTCATAAAACCAGGTTGGGCTCTTGTCCTCCAGTAGACAGCAGTGGTCAGGCATGGGCAACTCAGACAGCATTCTCCACATTTGCATACCTTAATATCTTTTTTTTCCCCACTTTTGATCATCCTTGATGCAGACCTTGGGTCTCAGTTTTGTGACACCCATACTCAAATTTGCTCCCTGATATTTTTGCCTGGGTGTTTTTAACACTAACTGGTATTGCTGAGGGGGTTGACTGGTGGCCTTGCAGCAGGTAAGCTGAGTGGTGGTGTGAGGGGCTGGATGCTCTGACATCACTGCTTAATGGCGAAGTTCTTGCCTTTGAAGACAGAGGGGTGAGCTCTTCAAAGCACTCTTGAGCTGGCCCGTGTCTGCTCTTGGTGGTGATAGAGTTAAATGAATACTTAAAAAATCCTCCAGGCAGCCCTGCTGATGGGATTTCATGTTCCTGTTCCTGATTTTTTTTCACTAGGAGGTTGATAGGCTTGGTTTATTTTGACTCCACAGGCAGAAGCACTTGCGTGGGATAATGGTGTGTCGGCTCACGTCCAAACTGTTGCCAGGGCCAAATATGAATTTTTATTTGGCTTGGAAGAAGAGAAGCCTTCAGAAATAGGTAAGTGATTTCTATTAATGTTGTGGGGAAAAAAAAAAAAAAAAAAAAGCGTAATCCACTCAGGAAAGTTTTGCAGCAGCTGTTCCCTAATGACTCCATGAGGGCTTGTTCGCTGCTCTACACTGCCCTTCACCAACCAGACCACAGTGCTAAACCACAGCAACCTGCTAGTTTGGCCCCAGATTATGACAGCAGTTCCATATTTTACACCCCTACCTTCCTCTTTGGGTTCACGTGGTGCCATCTCGATGTGACAGCAGGAACTCGTGCTGAAGAGATGTTGAAGGAGTCCCAGCACTTCTTTACAAGCAGGAGTCATTTCAAGCCACTTGTTCTGCAGTTGCACATTGTGAAACTTGGCCATCTCTTCCTGGAGGTCCTTCCAGGAATGCCTTTCATGGTCTGCAGGCTGCTTTTCCCACAGCTGGAAGTAGATAAGATTTTAATGTAGATACTTGAGGGGATAACCTGAACTGCTCTGCCCTCCGTAGTTAGTAATTCAAGAAATCCAGGTGTAGTATCTAAGGTTATGCCTAAAGATTGTTGATCTTGTTGCTGTTTGTTTCCTGTAAATACGGGATGTTTTCTACCTTTTCACAGCCCAATCTTAGGAAAAAACAAATGTAGTTACTATATAAATTTCTCACCTCTTTGTAATTTTCAGCAATCCCTGTCCTTTTTGCAAAAGTGTTTCCTCAGGCTGTTCTTCTTGCACCTTGATCCTTTCTAATTGCAAACTTCCTGAAATGTCAGTTTTAATTAAAGAATACTCCATTTTTATTTATTTTCTTTGCCAGAGAAGGGCAGCACTTTGTACAGAAACAAGCTGTGTAGTCTCCTCTGCTTCAGTAAGGAAAAAAAAAAAAAAGAAAAAAAAAAAGAAAGAGTACTGAAAAAAGCAGAACTCAAGTCTGTAAAGCAAGTAAACAGTTTCTCTCTAGATTTTGTAAAGTCTGGTCTTCCACTTGGGAAAGAAATCCTGATTGCAGAGCAGAGGGGGGAAAAAAAAATACCCAAAACAACCAAAATATCCTCATTTTGGAATTTTAGAAACTTTTATCAATTCCACAGAATGCAGATTGGATTATTAAGTGTATCACCATGACCTAATTCCTTGTTTGGAGTGACACAGTGTGAGAGCACTGTCTGCAGCATTGGTACATTCCCAGAGATGGGCAGTAAATAAAGTATGCTATGTCTGATAAATCCAAGTTAATCTGTTGTTGTGACTGACCAAAACAATTATCAAACATGATTATTCTGACATGACTGAGAAACGAGCCCTGAAATAAAGGACAGCAATGAATAACTCAGATATATTGGCTTATGTGTGTACTCTTCTGTATTTCTCCTGTGCTGCTTCTTGCTTCTCAAACCTCCTCTGTTAATCAGAAACAGNCACAGGCAGAAGCACTTGCGTGGGATAATGGTGTGTCGGCTCACGTCCAAACTGTTGCCAGGGCCAAATATGAATTTTTATTTGGCTTGGAAGAAGAGAAGCCTTCAGAAATAGGTAAGTGATTTCTATTAATGTTGTGGGGAAAAAAAAAAAAAAAAAAAAGCGTAATCCACTCAGGAAAGTTTTGCAGCAGCTGTTCCCTAATGACTCCATGAGGGCTTGTTCGCTGCTCTACACTGCCCTTCACCAACCAGACCACAGTGCTAAACCACAGCAACCTGCTAGTTTGGCCCCAGATTATGACAGCAGTTCCATATTTTACACCCCTACCTTCCTCTTTGGGTTCACGTGGTGCCATCTCGATGTGACAGCAGGAACTCGTGCTGAAGAGATGTTGAAGGAGTCCCAGCACTTCTTTACAAGCAGGAGTCATTTCAAGCCACTTGTTCTGCAGTTGCACATTGTGAAACTTGGCCATCTCTTCCTGGAGGTCCTTCCAGGAATGCCTTTCATGGTCTGCAGGCTGCTTTTCCCACAGCTGGAAGTAGATAAGATTTTAATGTAGATACTTGAGGGGATAACCTGAACTGCTCTGCCCTCCGTAGTTAGTAATTCAAGAAATCCAGGTGTAGTATCTAAGGTTATGCCTAAAGATTGTTGATCTTGTTGCTGTTTGTTTCCTGTAAATACGGGATGTTTTCTACCTTTTCACAGCCCAATCTTAGGAAAAAACAAATGTAGTTACTATATAAATTTCTCACCTCTTTGTAATTTTCAGCAATCCCTGTCCTTTTTGCAAAAGTGTTTCCTCAGGCTGTTCTTCTTGCACCTTGATCCTTTCTAATTGCAAACTTCCTGAAATGTCAGTTTTAATTAAAGAATACTCCATTTTTATTTATTTTCTTTGCCAGAGAAGGGCAGCACTTTGTACAGAAACAAGCTGTGTAGTCTCCTCTGCTTCAGTAAGGAAAAAAAAAAAAAAGAAAAAAAAAAAGAAAGAGTACTGAAAAAAGCAGAACTCAAGTCTGTAAAGCAAGTAAACAGTTTCTCTCTAGATTTTGTAAAGTCTGGTCTTCCACTTGGGAAAGAAATCCTGATTGCAGAGCAGAGGGGGGAAAAAAAAATACCCAAAACAACCAAAATATCCTCATTTTGGAATTTTAGAAACTTTTATCAATTCCACAGAATGCAGATTGGATTATTAAGTGTATCACCATGACCTAATTCCTTGTTTGGAGTGACACAGTGTGAGAGCACTGTCTGCAGCATTGGTACATTCCCAGAGATGGGCAGTAAATAAAGTATGCTATGTCTGATAAATCCAAGTTAATCTGTTGTTGTGACTGACCAAAACAATTATCAAACATGATTATTCTGACATGACTGAGAAACGAGCCCTGAAATAAAGGACAGCAATGAATAACTCAGATATATTGGCTTATGTGTGTACTCTTCTGTATTTCTCCTGTGCTGCTTCTTGCTTCTCAAACCTCCTCTGTTAATCAGAAACAGTTGTTAGGGGCTAACAATGAAGCGGGAGTGACTTTGGGTGATGGTTTTTGAATATTTAATGGTGGTTAACGTGTAACATTTGTGAAGTGTACTCTAAAACTGGGTGACACTGTGACTGCCCAGAGTGGCTTCATGCTGTCATGGACAAATGCATCCTTCTCCATCAAGAACTTTGACTGCAGTGGATAAATAAGAGTGGTGCTGCCCCTTCTAGTTTTTCTCTTCAAGCAAGTGGGATTTAACTGGTTATAAACTGGTGATGAATGAAGGTGGTATGGCTCTGTGCACAGAATCCTGGATTTGTTTGGTTTGGGGAAGCAGCTACACCTGAAAGTCACTCTGCCTTCCTCTGTGTTAGATGGGGAGGGAGAAAACGCCACCAAAAATCCAAACCAACCTGTTACTTTCTAAAGTTGCCTTTAAAAGAAAGAAAACCTTTTTTTTCACCAACGTATGAAAGATTTCAAGTAAACAGGTGATGGAGACAGAGACAGAAGTGATGGTGTTTAAACTTCATTAAGATAACACCTTTTCACAGAATCACAGAATGTTAGGGGTTGGAAGGGACCTAGATCATCTAGTCCAATGCCCCTGCCTGAGCAGGATCACCTAGACAAGGTGATCTTAAGGCTGAGCTTAATAACCCAAAGCAGCTCACTCATGCCTTGGCTGGTCCCAGAAACTGAGAATGCAACTTGTAAGCTTTTGGATGGCTTAATTACTTCTGTCTCCCAGTTCATCCTTTCCCTTTTGGCCACAACCATATTACTGCAGGCCTGCTGGATGCTGTTGAAGGTATACATTTTTTAATTGGGTACTAAAATACTTGGTGTTAGACAAGCTAATTCGCAAAGAAGGAAGACTTAATTGGGAGCAACTGTAGCCCATGCTTCTTTCTGGGTGGGAGAGAGCAGACTTTGTTAATAAGCTGCTGTGATGGTCTCTACCTTCCAGGATCAAGCTTGTGGTAATTTTCACACCAAAAAAAACCCCACCCCAACATAGATGCCTGTAGAGAGGAGTTTCCTTGCTGCTATTCAAATGCTTCTAAGGCTGCCACATTAAAAACAGAAGGGCTGGGGGGGGGGTGACACACCTCCCTGCAGCCCCCTGCTCCAGGGGCTGCTTCTCGCTGCTTGAGCAGCCTGGAAGATGCACCACGCGCCCCTGCACTGCCTTCACACCCTGCTCAGCAAAACCCCAGCCTGCTGCCTTCCATCAAAAGAAAATGTTTTTTTAAAAGCAATTTAAATTTGGCTGTCTGGGACGTCTTCTCAGCCATGTTGACATAAAGGGTGCTTGTTGTGTGTGGAAACATGCCCTCCTCTGGAACCCACTGTGGAAACAGTGATTTCTATTGAGCAGTCATAACTTTAGGCCTGGGCATGCTACAGAGTACTGATTTATATTAATTGGCAGCTAATATCTGTGAATACCAACAAGAAATTAAAAGTCCTGATGACGTGGCTTAGCCCTAAAAAGTGCTTCCTTCGGGAAGCAAGGTGGGGACACTACAGAATAATTGCTTAAGTAAACATGAAAGCCAAGCACCACATAATTCTTGTTATATGAGAAAATTAATCCAAGACAGTTAGGAAGAAAATAGCTTCTTGCTACTCACAAACAATCCTTTCTCTCATGCTTCTGGGAGGTGAAAGCTTTCACCTCTCCTGTGTAACAGAGGGTTTAATCTCTACCCTCACAAAAAGGCCCTGTACAAATATTCCCCGGGTTGCTATGTATATCTGGTCTTTCCAAACAGCTGCTGAAGAAGTTTGTTTTTGAATTCCTGGTGAAACAAACAGCTTTTTGGAAAGCCTGTCAGTTGCTGTTTTGTGTACAGTGAGGTGTCATGAGGCAGCTGAGCTCACTGAACAGCTTGATTCTGCCAGAGGAGGTGGTGCCAGCCACACGCTGCCACGGATTGTCTCACTCTAGTTGTTATGCTCATCAGTTTCCATGTTAAGATCAAGCCAGCAAAAACTGAGTCACAAAAACCCCTAAAAAGATGCAAAAAAAAAAGGTTGGGTTTTTTTTTTCTTTGTCTTGGCAATGTGTGCTGCATCACCTTTGCAAAGGGTCAAACAGTGCCAGAGCTGACACAATAAAGGAAAACTAAATGCATACTTTATCCCATGCAACATACCCATTCCTGAATCATGGAAATGGTGGATTTTGCTGTAGGATTTAGCTTGGTTCAGGAGCAAAAGAAGCACAAAATGGCTGGGAATTTTTTGTTGTTGTTATACAATTGAAGACATTTTGATACTGATTTAAACAGCCTTCAGAAAATTACCCTGGTATTTTTCTGTAAAATAGCACCAACTTACTAGGTTGTCCTTTGCTGTTCTGCCTCACTTGCTTTCTCTGTGTCACTTCAAGTCATGCATATCCAGCTCTGCTGCATCCTCCTTTCATTGTCTGGCTCTGTCCTGATCTTCACTCTAAAAACTGGCCACAGTCACATGGTGCATCATTCTCCTGCTGGCCTGGATTGCTTCTTGTAGTGCCTGGCACTTCAATCTCATGACTTTCCATTTCATCACTACCCTCTGTCATCTTTTCATCTTCGGCCTGGTATGTTCTTCTGCTGCTCTGCTTTCCTGAAAGGTGCATTTTTCCGAGGATTAATGGACTGCCTGATTTTCATGTTCTTATTGCTTAATTGTGGTGGATAGAGCCTGTGAGGGTAGATACACCAGATGGACATTTAGAAGTGTATCCTGCAGCATTTACCAGGGAGACATGCATAGCTGGACACCAGACAGCTCAAACCTGTGGTGCTCCCCTTCCCCCTTCATTAAAACTCCATCATGCTATCACGCATACTCTTTTTTTTTTTTTTCTTGTTTATGATGCACCACTGCATTTTCTGACACGATGAGGACCCACAGGAGTTTTTAAATAGTGCAATAATACCTTTTCTCGTAGATATCACTGGTGTTTGGTGTTGCTGGTTGGCAAAGAGCAGGTTAACTTTTTTGAGTCTCCAGAGGTACTGTATGAAAAGGTTTTTGAGGATTTTGTGCAGTCTGGGAAGTGATCAGCACTCTGGCACCAGCACCTTGACTGGCCACGCTGCTTCTTTTTCACTCCAATACAGAGTAAAACAGGTGACTCTGAACTACAGAGGAGCAGCAAGCTCTTGCAGTGCTGTCAGAGGAGCACATCTGACAGTTTATATGGAAAGATTTATAATCCACTCTGCTCTGTGTCTTGGCTGCATGAGGGCAGCTGCCTTGCTGACTCTTCTGAGCCCTGCTTCCTGGGGCTGGGCAAAGCTGTGGCATGCTCCAAAGCTGTTGTGTGTGCTGTGACGGATGGATGGCTTCCCAGTCCCAGGGAAAGGAAAACTAAAGGGGCGTGAGACATTATGCTAAGTCCCTTGTTCCTCAGGAGGAAATTGGATGTCTTGTGACCTGCACTTGAAAGCTGGATAGTTCAAGTTATCATAACCTACAGCTGCAGGGAGGGGATTACTATATCTTTGATTTGATAAACAACAGAGTTGTTTGAAGGCCAAGGATTTAGTACAAATAACTGCTGAAACGTGGGCTTATTATTTATTGATTTTTAAAGGTGTGGAATTAAATACTCAGAAGTTTAGGAAGTGCCCAGGTTGAGGCGGTGATTATCTCCCTGTCTCATGGGCTGCTGGCTGCTCCTGAGAACAGCACTGAGAACGTGAGTGCACAAATACAAGGGACCTGGTGGTGCTTGCAGCTCCTCTGTTTGATGCTCTGAGCACACATGGAGCAAGCTGCACTCAGATGAAGCTGGTAGGGCTCAGAAACACTTCACCAGAGGTGGTTGTGCCCTTGTTGAGCAGCAGAAAACAGTGCATTCAGGTCAGTGTGCAGACTGCTGACTTGGCTTGCTGTAGGTGGGTACAGTGAGGAAAAACTGCTTTTTTTTTCCTTGTCATCATGGGCTCTGCTCCCCTCCTTGGAACCTGGTGGGATAGACAGTGCACCACCAGCAGCCCTCCATTGTCCTTGTAGCCTTGATTCACCTGCAGCTTTCTGAAGGAAAAGGTGCACGTTATCCTGCTGGTGGAGATGGTAGTGAACATGGAAAAGTTGTTTGATTAAACTTGTGTAGATAGATTCAGTTATGGCCTGATATCACACTGGAAAAGCATGACACAGGGTACAGCAAGTATTTTTCCTGTTTGCAGTTCACTGCTTTATCAAGCGCCTTCTGCTCTAGATCCCTGCATTGTTTATTTAACTGTCCAGCTTCCCAAGGAAGGGAATCTCATGGAGTGAGCTTGCTTAAAAATCGCCATGCAATGTCCAGCTGTGCCTTTAGCAGGGAGACAAACACACATATATACATATATATTTATATATTTATCCCTCTGTGCCCTATTTTTGTTTTAGCTGGGTGGGTAACCTGATAGCCATTTGCTGAGGTGCTTTGAGGACTGCTGAGCAAGCTCTCTCTTAGCCTGGGCAGTTGGTCCCAACTCCTGTGGTGCAGGGAAGGACAATCCCTTTCCGTGGATGTGCCGTGTGTCTCCAGCGGCCGCTGCAAAAAGATCCAGAGTTTCTGAAACCTGTGAGTAGTGGTGTGTTTCTTAAAGCCATTGTTTTCTTGTTCAAAGTCTGGTGATACAGTTTCATCTGAAGAGATCTTTCTATTTGAAGGACTGTTTTAGAGTTAAAAACAAACAACACCCCAATAGTTTAAATATATTACATCAAGTCCAAGTGGG
This sequence comes from Ceyx cyanopectus, assembly GCA_013401355.1. Taxonomy (NCBI): domain Eukaryota; kingdom Metazoa; phylum Chordata; class Aves; order Coraciiformes; family Alcedinidae; genus Ceyx; species Ceyx cyanopectus. The sequence goes on from VYZU01009384.1 coordinate 17,827, forward strand.
TTCAGAGAGTCTGTGAAGTCTTTGTAAATGCTGCAAGTGTCAAAGCAGCTGTTGTCTGTCACTGCTTCAGAATTTTGCTTTTTCTGATCAAGGCTCTCTGGGAGCTTCTAAAGCAGTTCCTGCTATCACTGTGTGTATGCTATGTTAGCCTCTTCTTTTCTAAATCATACAGAAATAGAAAATTTTGGATTGTTTTTTGATCTTCCTTTTGAATTTTAAGACTTTTCCAAACACAAGCCTTAAACCAAAATTGGAGATCCTCACAGCCACATCATTCCAGAGTTTTACAGAAGTGCATGAGATATAGGAAGATTCAGCCTCACTTTTATGTCAGGATAAGGAGCCCATATACTCCCTTTGTATTCCCTTCTGTTCCTGCTCTTGCTAGCAGCTGCTTGGCTCTGCCCTTTTGCTTTCCAGGGTACTGACTCTTGGAACCAAGCTGTCTCACTCACCATCTGCAGCCCATACAGCATTTTGTGGTGGATAATCCCTCATGCTAAAACCTCCTAGCACATGCTGCATGTTAGTTTTGGACTTTGTCCTGTTCTGAGCTCAGCATGGCTTGAGAGCTGCTGCAGCAAGGTGCCACTGGGGAAAGGTGTGGGGGAAAAAAGTAATGCAGCTGAGTCACAGCATTGCTTCCTAAGGCTTTTCATCAGGAACAGGGTTAGAAGGTCTGCAATTGTAAAAAAACATGCACACTCAAAAAGACACACAGTGCCCTGGGTGTTTTATGTGCTGTTTTGGTTATTGCTTTCTTAATGGGTAGGATTTATGTTCTTAACCTAGCAGCTTTTTCTCACTTGTTTTTCAATCTATGACAACTTATACTCATAGAACAGTTAGGGATTGCAAGGGGCCTCCAAAGGTCATCTAGTCCACCCCCCCTGCAGTGAGCAGGGACACCCTCAACTAGACCAGGCTGCTCAGAGCCTTGTCCAACCTCACCTTGAATGTCTCCAGGGATGGGGCCTCAACCACCTCCCTCGGGAAATTTGGGCATCACATCATCACCCGACTGCAGGCACTGGGACTTGGCTAGTGAGTGATTTTGTGATGAATTTACCTTGTGCGGGCATAGATGTCCTGTGACAGTTTAACTAACCCAGCCTCTGGTTGCCCAACCCCCTCCAGTATTCAGGTAACTATGCAAGAGCAGCAGTGAGCAGCACTCCTCTGATAACCTCCTCCAGTGTGCAGCAAGCTGTGGGATATCCTAGAAGACACACTGCCCCTGGATGCTGGCAAAGGGATTATTTTCTTCCCTAAAACCATCAGTTTAATTTCTGGGAAACCCTGAGCCAGCACTGCCACACCAGTGCTGTTCAAGCATTGTGAGTGCAAGTCACATGGCTGCCTGTGGGCACTGCTGGGTCTGTGTCAAACCTCCAACTGACAGCAGCAGGTCACCTCTTTTTGGGGTGAGGGATCTCAGCCAACACGGTCACTTTTCAAGCAATAAGCTCTGCCAAATAAGCTCTGGTCCACTCCACCTTCCCTGCATATTTGCAGAAGGTATTTAACCAGGGCTTACTTTCTAAGCAACCTTCCCTTGCATCACTCCTCTGCTCTCCTGCCATGTTCAGGCAGCTTCCCTGTTTCCACCAACTTGATTTTACATGATGCCATTGTAAGTTTTCAAGGAGGAAGGCCTGGCTCTGCTTCCCCATGAAAGCAAACTGTCCAAAAGCCGGGTGTAAGCTGCAGAAAACACCCTGGCAGGGGCTTCTGCAGTGAGAAAAGCATGGTGCTTGCATTATGCTAATCCCCTGGTGTCGGCTAATGAAGGACCTCCCCAGCAAGGCAGAATCTATCACACAGAGTGACATGATTTGGGAAGAGGGCTTAGGCAGCGACTGTGCATCATCCCTTCCCTCCACAGCAGGAGGCCACCCTGCCTCAGCCTGCACAGCCTCTACTTTATAAATCACAGTAGCTTTGAAGTTCCCACAGAAGTTGTAGCTTGGAGGGAGTGCAGGATGAGGAGACGTGTGCACCCCCTCTCTCCGGCAGTCATCACACAATGGCCATAAAATCCTGTGTCTTGTTCATTCAGCTCCCAACACCTGAAGGTTCCGCTCCTCCCGACGCGCCCGCTGTTTTCCCTTGCCCTGATTTGTCTGTTACAAATTATGGGAAGAAATGCCTGTACCAGAGAGCATAACTCATATGGTGCTGCATCCAGGTTCCTCTGCCTGCTGCTGGCGGCCAGCACAATGATAAAACGCAAGATGACTGGGCAGCCTGGGGAAACCTGGCAGCTTAGCACAACACCAGCAGGCACCCCACGCTCTGAAACCAGCACACGGCTACTCCCAGCATCACTATTCTGCCCATTTCTTCCCCCCCCCCCCCCCCCCCCCCCCCCCCCCCCCACCANACATGGTTATAATCAACAGAGCAACTAAGCACAAGATGTCTCCCTGGCATATTGTCAGGCAGCCTTTCACTGGAGGGTGTTGTGTTTTTTTTTTTTTTCTCCCCCCCGCAAGCTGCCAAGGTGGACTCCTTAGCTCCTGCGATAGACCGAATGAGACTGCAGTTCCCCCATCAGTTTCATAATACTCAGAAAGCATCCATTTACATCATTGTGTGCAGTGCAGGGCAGCAGCTGCCAGGAAATTTGAAACTATGTTGATTCCAGTTGACTAGAACAGCAGCAATTGAATTAGCTGGTATCGCTATAGATAAACTGATGACCTGTGCATTTTATTTCTTTGACCAATGGGTAACTGCTGGAGCTACAGTAACCTCTGTGAGTAAGGAGACTGTTCAAGCAAATATATCTAATTTCTCGAGCTAGCTAAAATACATATATATA
>VYZU01009386.1:0-22040 GCA_013401355.1 Ceyx cyanopectus
CCTTCTCTCTGTCCTCAGTCAGAGACTCTCACTCTCCTCTTGACACTTAGCCCTCATTTATTTATAAAAGTTTATCAATTTTATTAACATTTATCAACTATATTCCACCTTTCACCCCAGGTAAAGCCCACAGAAGGATACAATCACTTCAACAATCACAGAAACGTGTTGGTGGCTCCTTAACTACATACACCCACTATATACAAGAGTTGTACTAGTGCTCCTTGGACAAGTTATGATATCTGAGTGACTGCATGGGAAGGATTTCAGGTGCAATATGGTGATACAAAATGTAATTTGGTCTGGACACTGTGGCTTATCTCCAGTGCTGGTGATAAATAAATCAGAAACATGAGCACTAAGGATCTCCAGTCTCAGAAGCAGGACACCAACTTCACCTTTTCAGGAATATCTGAGTTTTGTTGGGCCTATAGACTTAGCTATGAGATTATAATTCACCTCTTAAATAAAACAACATCAGCAAATTAATCTCTTTTGTGAATGTACATAGAATTCAGAAAATCTCAAGTGTGCATGAGCAAGTCAAATTGCATTAACGTTTCTTAGAAAGAGGCAAGTATCATTTAGCTCACAACACACAGAGAATTAGTAAGAACTGAATTAGAGTTCTCCCTGCAGACTAAGGAAAGTAATTCCACTCATCAACAGAATCAGTTAAAAGGGACCTCATAAATGGTTTAGAAAATATAACTGGTAAGTAGGTTTTATTGGTTTTATTTTTGAGCTTTACCATGGTGACATCCAGAAGATCCTTGTATCACATAAATAAGTTACTTTAACAAAGATGATTAAAAAGTTGCCAAAAGTTTGAACATAAGCTTACTTGGTCTACTACCATGCAGTTTGCATATACTTCATCACTTCCACTCAGCATGGCAGAAAGTCTGGTTGCAGCAAAGAAAGTAGGTGGAGCCTTGAATTTCCTGAGAACATCAAGGGTAGAGTGTCTCTGCTCTAGAAGAAAGAAAATAGGGAAAATATGCCATTAAATCTCAAACAGTTTTCTTCTCATGTATATATACTGTCATAAAAATAGCAAAGGTAAACACCAAGCAGCAAATTTTAGGATTACAATTTGAGTAATATTTGTGTGGCCACTCAAGAAAAAAATCTGCCGATTTTGCAGATCTGCCTTACACTTGTTATGTGTTCCAGGAATCTTATAGTTGGCAAAACTCCGAAAGGTACAATAGAATAATTCACATAGCTTAAAAATAAGTGTTCCTATATCTTTATTAGGAAAATGTTTTTATTTTCCACCTAGGCTAGAACTCTGAAGAGATCTATGTTTGCAGAAATATATAGGACAAGATATATGGGCTGGGATGAGGTATACATGATTCTGGTCTATACATTAAATGCCTAACACCTGATATTATATCAACAGAATATAGTTCAACTGCCATAAAATAATGACTCACCTAACACATTCTACCTCCTGGGAGCAACATAAATACTGATCTTAAACCAATAAAGCAGATTACTGTTCTTAGTAACAAAAACAGCAACAAAACTTTAAGAAACTGAAATGGAAAGTTACGTTTCACCAAAAAAATCATTAGCTGAAGTCCAGACTTTAGTTTTCAATAGTGTGTTCATGACTGCAAATATTATAAAAACCTGTACAGGCTAATTCTTTATTTCATGGCTTTGATCAGCAGATAATCCAACCAAATGCTACAGAAACACTGTCAGACTGTCCTTAAAACTTCTTGGAAGTATGAAGAGCAGTCACCAATCCAGATTTTGAATTGGTAGTCAAGGCCTCTTATTACCTTCTGTTTGTAAAAGGAGCAAAATTTTACAAAGTGGAATCTAGTTTTGTGCTAAACAGTGTGAAAACTTTTATCAATAAATAAATAAATATGAGTTCTTCTGTAACTTTCCTTCTTTTAAGACGCTCTAAGTCAATTATTGCCATTGGAAGTNTTTATTTATAAAAGTTTATCAATTTTATTAACATTTATCAACTATATTCCACCTTTCACCCCAGGTAAAGCCCACAGAAGGATACAATCACTTCAACAATCACAGAAACGTGTTGGTGGCTCCTTAACTACATACACCCACTATATACAAGAGTTGTACTAGTGCTCCTTGGACAAGTTATGATATCTGAGTGACTGCATGGGAAGGATTTCAGGTGCAATATGGTGATACAAAATGTAATTTGGTCTGGACACTGTGGCTTATCTCCAGTGCTGGTGATAAATAAATCAGAAACATGAGCACTAAGGATCTCCAGTCTCAGAAGCAGGACACCAACTTCACCTTTTCAGGAATATCTGAGTTTTGTTGGGCCTATAGACTTAGCTATGAGATTATAATTCACCTCTTAAATAAAACAACATCAGCAAATTAATCTCTTTTGTGAATGTACATAGAATTCAGAAAATCTCAAGTGTGCATGAGCAAGTCAAATTGCATTAACGTTTCTTAGAAAGAGGCAAGTATCATTTAGCTCACAACACACAGAGAATTAGTAAGAACTGAATTAGAGTTCTCCCTGCAGACTAAGGAAAGTAATTCCACTCATCAACAGAATCAGTTAAAAGGGACCTCATAAATGGTTTAGAAAATATAACTGGTAAGTAGGTTTTATTGGTTTTATTTTTGAGCTTTACCATGGTGACATCCAGAAGATCCTTGTATCACATAAATAAGTTACTTTAACAAAGATGATTAAAAAGTTGCCAAAAGTTTGAACATAAGCTTACTTGGTCTACTACCATGCAGTTTGCATATACTTCATCACTTCCACTCAGCATGGCAGAAAGTCTGGTTGCAGCAAAGAAAGTAGGTGGAGCCTTGAATTTCCTGAGAACATCAAGGGTAGAGTGTCTCTGCTCTAGAAGAAAGAAAATAGGGAAAATATGCCATTAAATCTCAAACAGTTTTCTTCTCATGTATATATACTGTCATAAAAATAGCAAAGGTAAACACCAAGCAGCAAATTTTAGGATTACAATTTGAGTAATATTTGTGTGGCCACTCAAGAAAAAAATCTGCCGATTTTGCAGATCTGCCTTACACTTGTTATGTGTTCCAGGAATCTTATAGTTGGCAAAACTCCGAAAGGTACAATAGAATAATTCACATAGCTTAAAAATAAGTGTTCCTATATCTTTATTAGGAAAATGTTTTTATTTTCCACCTAGGCTAGAACTCTGAAGAGATCTATGTTTGCAGAAATATATAGGACAAGATATATGGGCTGGGATGAGGTATACATGATTCTGGTCTATACATTAAATGCCTAACACCTGATATTATATCAACAGAATATAGTTCAACTGCCATAAAATAATGACTCACCTAACACATTCTACCTCCTGGGAGCAACATAAATACTGATCTTAAACCAATAAAGCAGATTACTGTTCTTAGTAACAAAAACAGCAACAAAACTTTAAGAAACTGAAATGGAAAGTTACGTTTCACCAAAAAAATCATTAGCTGAAGTCCAGACTTTAGTTTTCAATAGTGTGTTCATGACTGCAAATATTATAAAAACCTGTACAGGCTAATTCTTTATTTCATGGCTTTGATCAGCAGATAATCCAACCAAATGCTACAGAAACACTGTCAGACTGTCCTTAAAACTTCTTGGAAGTATGAAGAGCAGTCACCAATCCAGATTTTGAATTGGTAGTCAAGGCCTCTTATTACCTTCTGTTTGTAAAAGGAGCAAAATTTTACAAAGTGGAATCTAGTTTTGTGCTAAACAGTGTGAAAACTTTTATCAATAAATAAATAAATATGAGTTCTTCTGTAACTTTCCTTCTTTTAAGACGCTCTAAGTCAATTATTGCCATTGGAAGTGAACTGAGATAGACAAGCACAAGAATAAAGAGATAAAGTATCAAAATGAGCAAAAGAATTAAAACTCTCAAACTTGATACCAGTTTCTCTGTTACTGAAAACTATGCAAAAAAAACCCAAACCTTCTTNACTGTCCCATACCACTGCCAAAAGTGCAGTACTAGCTACACCACACCTTTTATTTAATTTCAAGACATTTTGTAAAGCCCAAGAAACTTAAGCTCTATACTTAAGAGAAAACTGGAAATTCCCACTTAGAATTGGCACACTATTTGGTTTCTAGTCCTGGCAGGCCTTGTGGGAGCTCATACCATTAAAGTATCCTTATACTTTTTATTTTGCTTCTCCCTCCTGCAAGAATTTGTACATTATTTTAGCAACTGCCATCTTGAGAATAGCTAAAGCCACAAACCACTTCCTCCTGTGTGCAAGATCCCAAAGCCTTTGTTTATAAATAGTATAAAATCATTGTTTTCTACAGCAGTTCATCAGACTTTGGTATCTAAATTCATACGGAAATGTGATTTGGCAAAACTGGCCAAAAAAAACTTTCTTGTGGCAAGTAAAGCTTTCCAAGGGCTGGTCTTAAACCAACAACCAGAAAGAAAAAAACATCAGGCCTTCTGTTGCTCCTTGTACACTTATTACCTTCCCCAGCATGTGTTCCCTCTCATATGCAAATTCACTGGAAACAACTGGCAAGGTATTTCAGCTCCAGTGCTAGGCTGTAAGGTTCAATATATCCCCCTGAAAAACAGCCCCGGTGTTAGGGATTCCTGAATCATGGCATAAACCCAAGCCCATGGAGGCAGTTCCTCAACTTCAGGAACAGTGCCCACTGCCAGAGTCTCTACAATCATTTAATGGACTGCTCTATGAATTACAGATCTTGAGACAGAAACAAAAAAATCCCTCTATCACCTCATATTTTTATTTATATGGCAACTTCTAATACCACGTTTTACATTCTTTTAAAATTCTGTAAGAGAGTAGCAATCTAGCTAACTTCTGAAGAAAGCTGCTCTGCTACAAATAAAACAAGATGTATCACAATATGTTATCTGCAGTACTTTCCATTAGTAAATATTATCACTATTAAATGCCATGTTTTTCTGGTGATATGCTAGTCAGTCTGTTGTCAAAGGTGAGATGCCTAAATAAATATTCACTGGGGTTTTAAATGAACGGCAAGTTAGGTAGAAGGTTATTTTGGCTTCATGTTGCAATATGACCCCACTGTACCTCCTCACTCCCACTCTACCCACCAGTTTCAAACATGGGTGAAGGGGTTGACTACATCAAACTAAGTTTGAAACAAGCAAAGTATTTAAAGACTTTGCTGAATGCAGGGGAGAATATTATTAATTATACATTGACTGTGCTAGTAACTTATTTCCAGTGGACGGATCTGCATAGTTTAAAAAGTGACAAAATTGTTGCAAATGTCCACATCACACACAGAATTCATACAGCCCCAGTAACAAAATGTCTCAAAAATCTCCTCTCTCTATTCAAAATGCTTATTTGCATTACAGATGCACAACTTTAGCACAGCTTATGGAAAACAGAGTAAGGCTGGTAAGGCAAACTGGCACTTCTTGTGAGACTGAAGGCATCCCAAAGGGTTTTAGCTGTGTCAGTAATGGACTTCCAGATGCTAAGGTAAAAGTCACCTGAATACACCATAGAATTGGTTCTGGAACTTAATCCAGCAAGCACAGCTCACCAAGCACACCCTTCTGCCAGAGATGAACATTCTCTCTTTGTATACTATGCCACAAAGAAAAATAATAAAATAAAGGCAGGTCTCCTTTAGCAGAGCCTGTGTCTGTCTACCATCTGACTGGTACACAGTCAAGAAAGACTTATATGTTATCTAGATGTAGGTGAACAATACCCACAGTGCTGGGAAAGATAATCTCCAAAAATGGATAAAGACTTTGACCAATGTATAACTAGGCATAAGTTCTTTACATCTTCTGTAATGTTGTCATCAAATTTATACAGAAAAGGCTGTACATTTTACCAGGCACAAAAGCTTATAAAAATACTGTAACTTTTAAAAGCCACATGATCAGCATGGCATTCAAAACATGCTTTATGTTGGCCTGAGGAAATGTATAGCCTTGAATGACCTGTGTTGGCAAACTGCAAGAACGCTGAAGGTTCTTCCACAAAAATCAAAACTGAAATCACTGTAAGAGAGAGCAAATGGAAGAGCAGAAGTGAAATACATCAATGTGAACAAGCTGAGATCCAGAGAAGAAATTATAAATTCCCTTCTCCAGATACAGCGAATAGTTTTCAGATAGCTCATCACATTTACCCCCCAGCAATCTGAGCAGGGGTTAATGTATAACTGGAAATAACAGAGCTATGAAGTCAGAGAATAATTCAGACAGCTAAGCACAGGGGTCATACAGGACTGTGGAAATACTCCTCTACATCTCTATATGGTCACCTGAATTTGGAGAAGGAAGGCCACACATTCCTGGTGAGGGGCTGATCAAAGTGACACGCATGACTGTAGGTGTGGATCATATGGCCAGATTCAATGGGGGATGTGCATCTCTAATTCAGGTGTCTTAGTGCTTCATACAGACAGTGCACTGACACTGACAATTCATGACAGCAAAATTAAGCAAGTCCGTAAAAACAGCATTACATACAGGGTAAATCAAGGTAGGCTTTTAAGTGCTGTTATAAAGACAAACATTTAACTCTCCTAAATCTGTGGAGTGGAAAATAAATCCCCTGTTTCCTTTACAGTGTATGGAGAGGATCAGGCATCTGGATGCTAGAAATCATACCATTACGTTAAAGATGTGGTCCTAAAGTAGCCACTTACAAACACAGAGGATAAAGGCATGTGTTAATCATTGGCTCTGATCTGTGTCACCTAAATGTGGGATACAAGCAAGCAACACAGGAGTCACAGCCATGACCTCCCTCCCCAAAGCAGGCACCTTACTAATGAATATACGAGCAGAAAAAAAATTACGTCTCATTTTTTACAACAGCACAACAGATAAAGTACTTTCCTGAGATATGGGATGCTCAGTTTTAATTCCCACCGCTGCCCAAGCGGACTCAATGGCAAAATCCAGCCCCAGCACAGAGGAACAGACTTGTCAGAGATATTCTCAGCACTCCTGAAGGTTGTTAAGTGTACAAAAAGGCTCTGAGAGTCACTAGTTCTACGAAAGCAGGACTAAGCAGCACAAGGGGAAAGGAGAAGAGACCTGCTTTGTAGTAATTTCACATGAAATAATAAAATTAATACCATTAGGGCTACTGCAGCAAGGAACAAACTTAGACCCCCTCCTCCATAGCCCAATCACCAAGAAACAATGCTTTGTTGAAACTAATTAACCTTTAATTATGCCACACTCAGCCTCAGCAGGAAGGAGGAAGTCTGCAATGTGTGGCCCCAAAGGTGGGCAGCCTGCCCTTGGCTCCCACTAGCACCCAGGAGCTCAGGAGGAAGGGGGTCTACCCTCCTCTGAGAGTGCTGAAAGCAGGGACAAAGCTGACTTTGTGTCACATAGGGAACTTAAAATCTGAAAACACTGATTTATACGGTAAAAAGTGACATGTGAGATTTTCCACTTTGGGCTCTCCTACCAGAGGTCTGCACAGCTCCTCTGCCTCCCAGGGGGAGCAACCCCAAACCAGGAAACCAACGGCCTGCTGGTTCAGTGGGGCTGAGAGGAGGCTGGCATTTCATTGCCCAGATCAGTTCGATCACCCAGTGAAGGTATACAAAATGACTTCATGACTTTTGGAGTGGGGAGGAAGAATCTCACACCACTTCCTGCTGGGCACTACAAATTGGTTGTTCACCAATTCCTGAACTCCTGCATGAGGGAGAGGCACTTGTGAGGTATGTGCCCCACATCTAGGTACCAGGAGAAACTATCCACATTCTGATACTAACAGAAAAAAAACCACAACCATGAGCACAGATCATTGACAGCACTGTCCCCTTGCTACCCCATGGGCAGCTGGCATATCAATTCTCTTAAGTATAAATATCACTAAAATGTGCACATACACCCAAGAGCACCTTCTTGTTCCAACAACACAACACCATCACATACATTGTCAGCTATGAGTACAAGCCACATGTGTTGGCATATATTATTAAGAGGGATGGGGAACAAGATGCAATACTGCAAGATGCAACTGCAAACACCAGATCTGGATATAGTGCTTTACAACAGGTGAGAAGTACTGAACAAACAAACAAACAAAAAAAGCTGTCCAAATGTAAAATAAATAGCAACAAGTGCCATGGAGGATGGCTGCACAGCCACAGCATTTACAGGTAGAACAAGTCCTCAGGAGAGATGGAAAGAACAAACACCATGCAGCTTGCAACCCATTTGACCTTCTTTGCAAATCGCACATGCACCCATACACACTCCTTGAAAAAGAAACTCCTTGGGAAATACTGGATTTCCCCATGAAACAGTAAAAAGTTCAGAAAGTGTTCTGCATGTGAAAATGTACATTCTGTACTCATTTTTCACTGCAAAATTAGGTCAAAGTCTCAGTCTGTGTAAATATGATTCTCATGGATCATTGACTTTAATAACGCTTATGGATCTTACTTCTCTTACTTGGTTTTTCCCATTTCTGAAAATTAAAAAAAAAAGGCAACTTTATGGAAAGAAGCACAAATTAATGTGTTTTTTGGCCATTCTTTCTTTTGATTTCTTTGGTTTTAAATGTAGTAAAAACTTGCAATTCCTCATTAAAAAATTCAATGATAATTCTTCCTAACATAAATTTGCTGGTCAGTGCCTTTCAACCTCTTTAAAACACATTTTATCATACTGACAACATTTGTAATGCTTGCTCCCGAAGACTTATCTACAAAGAAGTATAACTTCTAGCTGTGCAAAGACAGTAACTGACCCTGCCATTAAAAAGAGTAACTGACCCTTTCACTTTATTATACAGAAAGCAAAAGATTTCCTCTCTTCATTCTGTTAAGGCTTTTACACATATATTAAAAAAAAATAAATAAATCTTGTTAGCTTCTGTGTCATATCTGAATTGTCAAATTCTCCATAGATGAAACCAACTGTAACCAGCAGTTTTCTGCAGATGCTGCCATGCCATGCAGCATCCAGGGTTTCCGAGCTGCTCAGTGAGAGCTACACATGCAACCAGAAGCAAAAAAAAAACCCAAAAAACAAACCCAAACAACCTAAGAAAGTAAAGAAATCAAAATCAATTTTAAAGAACAGTACATAATTTCGAAAAACACTTTCTTCTTGCTCCACATATTCCAGACATTATCTACAAAAGCACAGCTAATGGTGAACTAGACTTTTGATAGGAAGATAATCTGTATCATGCAAGCTGTTTATAGCCACCTGCATGCACAAAATCTGGCAATGAAAAGGAGGCAAAGCTATTAAGCAAGAGTCATTTAAAAGAGATAGATAGCATTTTCTACCTGATTTGGATGCCCTTCTTCGAATCCTCATTTTAGGTAAGGAAGGCCAAGAGTAATTAAAAGGTGAATCAGAGTCTGAGTCCATTTTTGTGCTAAATAAACTGAAAGCTGATTCCCAAAGTTTCACTTTGTTGTTCTCAAGAGCAAGTCAAGTCTAAGAGTGATGTAAAATAAAGAAATAGACAAAGAAGGATCAAATTGCCCACTAAACACAGGGGAGGGAGAAGCTGCAAATGTTTGCTCTCCTTCGGCGTCCAGGCATGTAGACAGATCAAGCTGCAAATATTAAGGCAGAAGTAGGGAGGTTAAAGTATGAGAGCTTTGAGTGAGTGGAGCTGTTGCATCGTGGTCCAGAGCTATTTGAAAGGTCACTGTGTGCCAATGAATCATTAACTCACCTTTCTATTTTGATGTAAATGAAAACAATAGGAGCTGAGTAAGGAATGAGAAAATACATCTCAAAAGTAAACAAACTATTGCAAGATTTTTCAAAGCTTTGTTTCCATGTTAAAAGTGGAGTTTACAAGGATTTCCAAATTAAGGACTGTAAAAATGCTGCCGTTCAAGAAGCCAAAGAATAAACTGTAAATTCAGAGCACCAGTTTGCTGATCCCTATACTACTGCAGAGCAACAATCTTCCTTTCAGCATTTACAACTATGGCAGACCTTGGGATGTTACAGCTAGAAAAACCAGTGATAATTCAGTCAAAATCTGTTGCTCCCATCTTTCTAGTTCAAATGAGCTTAAAGCCTAAGTGCTACAAAGAAAGATTACTCTGTTGTTAGAGAAGCGCTCTTTCCAATAATATTTAGTCTGAATAGTATTTTGTTCTTCACACAGTCACCAAGTCAGACAGTGAATCAGAAGGATTTTGTAGAGCTGGCACCTTTACAGCACTGGTTTAACCTCACAGTAATGCACAATACAGCTAGTGACTAATTTACAACAAATCCTCCATTCTTACACAGTTTCCCCGAACAACTTGTAGGCAATTAGTATTCAGTAGGAACTCATTATCCCTTCCCCCAACGTCTTTACACTACACAAACTACAATTTTTTTTAAACAGGCTCAAATGTGGCTATACAAGAGCTAATACAAAAATAACATGTCCACTGTTTCTTAACTAACTCCACCAAACATTTCTTTTAGTTACCCCACAGTGTATGTGGGTTTGTATTCCACATAAAGGATGGGAGGGAATGTGGATCAGCTTAAATGTCAGTTTTTGGAAGATGATGACAAGCTTGTTAACATTCCTTACTTCACTTCAATTATTCTTCAAGCTGTTGAGGTCTGCAGTGCTACTTCTGTATTATGTTTCAATTGATTCCTCAATACACATTTCAGTTGGAGATAACAATGTATTTGTTGAAAGAAAAGAATGCAATTCAAATGCAAATTTAATTCGAAACCCATTAGAAAAATATCTATCAGGTTTTCAGGGATAAAATAATTATTATACAAGCACTTCATAAAGTGCATAAATTTCATAAAACTCAGTTGAAACACATCATTGTTCTGCCCTTCCCTTAACTGAAGTTCTGCCAGCTTTGTTAGGTCTGAAAAGAATAATTCACCCCAGAAGCTGGAAGGCTTGGACTTTCACTTTAAACACTCCCATAGACTTTGTTTGATTTATATATATCATTAACAGCCCCAGGGAACTGCAACAGACAATGGATGACTGTGAATATGGAGAGGATATAAATTTGTGCTTTATGCATCCACTCCAAAACATCTCCACTCCCTGGAATGTAAGGTTTTAATTGCACTGATACATCCCCTGGGCATAGAGGAACACAGGCACTGACATACAACTTTCCACCTGCACACAATCCAGGGAACTCACCTACCTCCCATCATGGCAGCACTCAGAGAAAAAAAAAGGTCAGAGTGTATTTGTTGGATAACTCACTTAGGAAGTATCTTCCCAACTGCTCCAATGCAAAATAGTTCACATTTATGCAGTAATTTTCCCTATCCAAGTGTGCTCTCCTGCTCATCAGATGTACTTAATGCTAACTGGAATAAAAGTCTTAATTTCAGACATGTACAGAAGGCAGCACTCCCCAGGTGCCAAGTTCTTAGTGTTGTTCACTCACTGCAATCTCCCCTAAATAGGATCTTGCACAGAATTGGTCAATGGCAGTCTGAAACCACAGATAAATTATCAACCTTAAACCCTGTTTCTTAAGGGCTAATTGATTATCACTCATGTTATTTGCTCTCTTTGGGCCTCATGAAAGATTATTTTTTTCTGATTCATGAAACTCCTTTATGTAGCTGTGAAAGATCTCATGCTGGTTTTTAATATGAAGAAGGGTTTTGCCTTATAGTCTATGGCTAAAAGTATTTTTCTTCACTTTTCTTGTATTTTGTGGAATGATCCAACACACTTTTCATCTGACGCTCTTTGTTTCCAAAGTGGTGACATTTGCATGCAGCTGGCACACAGACCTAGCAGCTTATTAGATAAAAGGTGCTTACTAGCTGAAAAATATTAACCTTACTTTCCACTGAAAAAAAAAAATCAGTTATGTATACCAAGGTATAGATGTGAAGATAAAGAACAAATGGCCTTTTTGTGTGCATTACCTAAGGCTAATTCTTTTGACAAATAATGTAATTCCTTAAATTCTTTCACTCAACACTTGCCAAAACACATTCGTATGATATAAATGTTTTTCATAGATATTACAGTCTATTGTCTGACCATGTCTGCAGCTCAGGGCAAGACAGAAGGAAGCAGAGGAATGTCTCCAGCATCCACAGGGTCCATGGAAGGGCACTGGTACCGCCCCACTGCACTCAGAGGACAGACCCCTGGTGCCAAGCAGGTGGGCTCCCTCACCCCAGACATTGCTAAAACATGAGCTGGCAGCTCTCTATCAGGCAGACTAGGAGACGACAAGCTCTCTGAGCCCCGTGGCCCCTCATCACAAAAAGGGATTGACACAGGATGGAAAGCAGGTTAACGACCTCAGAAAGACGTATGGAGACAGTCACTGTGGGTCACAGGTGAGATGAGAGCTGCCTGAACAAAAGCTCTGCCAAAAATGCCCTGCCTGGTTTGCTCTGCTCAGAGTATCCCCTGACATTATAGATGGAGTTAACTCCTCTCATCTTGGTTCTGCACCAACACTTGAAGAGCCTCCAATAATTTCCAAAAACTGTGGAGAAGATTCCAACAAGGAAAGATGTAGAAAGGGCCATGTGATCTTCTCCACCAGCCGCTGTGATCCACAGGAACACATTGTCCTGCTTTGAACAAACTGATTCTGTTCAGTGATTCTACTTTTCAGCTTCAGTTCTTCCAACTAACTGCACTGTCTGAAGTCAGCAGCGAGTTTTCCTAGGCAGTGTCTGCTTCCAGCACTGATAACACCCCATGGTTAGAGTTACTACCAAGGGTTGGTGTGCAGACCAAGGCACTGCTGGATCTTCTGTGCTACACTGGGGGTGCAGAAAGTGAAAGGCTGTCCACACCTCCCTGCACACAGGGAGGTGTGGACAGGACAGGAACTGACCAATAAGGGATTCCATCCAATAGACAATATACTTGGCATGAAGATGAGGGATTTGGGGGGTCTTGTCTCTCTTGCCAGCTTTGCTCATCTTGGCTCAAGTCCTCTTCTGGTTTCTTCCTCAGAGCATCCGAGGAGGACTATGTCTATTCTGCCTTCAATTCTGATCTGTGTGTTTCTGAATCTGGTGCTCCTGAACACAGCTCCCGTCTGCTGCTGGGCCCAGTATGGAACTCTCCTGGTACCTCCTCCACAGCATTGGTGGTGACAGTGACATAATTGCCATCAAGAGGTGTTGGGGGGTCAGGTTTGATACTGGGTTTGTATATGTTCCAATATTATTATTATTATTTTCATTAAAGCTGCTCTAGTTTCATTTTCTAATTGTTGTCTCTCTCCCTTATGCCTTTTCTCTTCCCTTTTGGGGAAGGATAGGGGTTAACAGAAAGCAGCTATTATAGGACTAAGGGGCTGCCCTGACCCTAAACTGTGACACATGGGTTTCCTGCTTTCTTCATTCCATTGTCTTCACTAACTAGAGCACATCTTACCACAGAAAGGATTGGCCAATGTATGTGGACAAAAAAAAAATCTGTTACCCTACATTAGACTTAACAATCATGTTGACAACTCAACAAGTGTGAATTAAAGGCAATGAAAAGCAAAATGCTACCAACCAGATCCTGCACACCAAACACCCTCCAACTCTTTCCACCTGCCCACAGTGATAATGTCATGAATGTGCAGACTGCTGTTGGCAACAGTCTCACAGGTCTCATAGGATACTTCGTCACAGAGATTGTTTTTTACCACTTCTTCTCTACAAATGACCTGGGTCTTTCTTATGGAGGTTTATACTGGAACATTCAGAAAAAAACTTTGCCATATCACTATTGCACCCCTGTCCCTTGCCCAAATCACTAATGACCAGATCACTGAAAAACACAGAAACAAGCTCAGATCCTTAAGATCTTGACAGATGACTCCCTGACTTGTCTTTATGACCTTTTTTACTTCTAAATTTCTGATGTGTGATTCATGCATTTAGTTTAGGGACTGGCCCCTTCATTTCCTTATTTTGTGAATGGAGATCTGCTGAGACCTCCTATGGATAACAGGGCAGTTGGGAATTTAGCAGTATGTCCCCAAAGGTCCAGGCAGGCAGTCATTGCCCATCATCACTGCCTGATACATGACAGTATTTGGTGGATCCCACATCTCTCACTAGCACCCTGCAGCAGGCTCCTCATGCCACACAGTCTGCAGCAGGACAGGGTTGGGAAGGGCAGAGACAAAGGCAGCAGGAGTAATCACAGAATCACAGAATGTTCAGGGGTTGGAAGGAACCTAGAAGATCATCTAATCCAACGCCCCTGCCAGAGCAGAATCACCTAGACCAGATCACAAAGAATCTTCCCTGACTGGGCATCGAACCCGGAGCATGGCAGTGAGAGTGCTGAACCCTAACCACTAGACCACCATATGAAGGAGATGCTGGGATGTTCTTGTATCACACACTTTTCCATTGGTTCTCACTATTTCAATTGCAGCTGAAGCCACAGGTGTCAACAGGGTGAAAGATCATTAGCATCCAGCATTGTGGAGCTGCTTCTTCCCACTAACAGTTTAAAGCAGCAGTTTTGCTCTCAAAAAAAAAATAAAAAAAAACCCCACAAAAAACTCCACCAACCTCACAGTCCTGGATTAATTTGGGTATCAAACCTCCACACATTCTGACACAAGATACACCTTCCCAGTGACCTTCCCAGCCCCCAAACATCCCACTCACAACTCCCATCATGCAGTTGTTCTCCACCCTTGGTTCAAACAGCTGATGATTAAACCCACCCCATACTAGAGACCCCTCTTCTGTAACAAGTGTTTCCTATAGATGCTGTGTAGGCAAATACTAGAAATATTAATGAAAAATACGGAATAATGATACTGTAATATAAATTTGAGTCAATTTTTCATTGACTTATTTGTGCAGTTTCTTGGACACCAGCCTGGAAATGAACACAGAACAGCTGCTGCCTTCACAGACACCCTGCTGAGAGCAGCAGGCCACTCTACCCATCTAAGAAAACGTTGTTTTCAGTGTTCAAGTTTACTTGAAAAACACTCCACAGTCACGGCAAGCTGCAGGATAAGCAGAGTCAATTTGTGTGTACTGCTTTCTGGATTGCTTTAAGCTAGACTGGCAGTCCAAGAGGTTTTATGCTCCACTGCATCTACTCCCACAAGGATATACCAAACCTAGACAGTGCACACAGAATCACAGAGTTCCTGCAAATCACCCAGATGAGACTGTGCCATCTAAATATAAACCTAAATCCTTATTGTTCCCCTGTAGGTGTTATTCTCATTACAAAGGTAATTATTAAATTAATTTTTAAGGCTGTTCTTTCAGTATCTTCTTTTAACCTGAGGTGACAACTACAGTCAGAACAGCTGTAACAGGAATAAAATTTTCATGTTAAAAATATCTTGTATGTGATATTCAATAAATGATGCATTATCCGACAAAGAGCTGTAATAAATACCACTTCTGAAAAGCAACTTTTTCTAAGTAAACTAACTGCTGGCAATTAAATATTGTTTCTTTGATAAACTAAAGGAGCAAAGAGAAACTACTTTGAATAATCTATATTAGGTATAACTCATTGCTTGGAGAAAACTGATAAGATTGGTATGAAGAAGGCCTAGACGCTTTTCCAAAGCTGAGGTAAAAAATATGACCACTGCCCAATCCTGACTCCTTGCAGCTCCAAAGAGACAATGAGCATGTACATTATCCCAGGCTTTGTCTCAAACTCTTTGTGTTGTCCAGTTCACTATCCTGCTGTCAGGATTTCAGTGTACCTCCAATTCAGACCTGACTGATGTCTGGTTTATGACTGACTGCAGATTTATTTTTTTTTCTTCTTTTTTCTTCTTTTTTTTTTTTAACCATAGAATTCACCTGATGTGTTTTAGGATAACAAGCTCAGTTCAGGATAACAAGCTCATTAATACTACTTTAACAAGACAACGGTCAGTATGCCCTGACTCTTGAAACAACCACTTCCAACAAAGTACATAAAGAGGTAATTTGCCTCAATGTTCTATGGAGGGCCCAGTATCTATTCACATCAAAAGACTAGCTGGGATAGGCAGTACAAATGTGGACAAAAAAGCACGTCACTTTTTGTCATGTACCCTGATGAAAAGCTCCCTTGAGTTTATTTGCAAAAGCTTGAGAACCAAGGGCTAGAGTCAATAAAAAATTATCCTTGGTTTCAGCTCCACAGAGGCCTGTGTGAACCCATCAACACGGAGAACGCACATGGACTCACATGAAAGCAAACCCAAGTTTGACTTGGACCTCGCTCCTACTGAAGTTTCGCCAGTGACTTTGTTGTTGAGTCTATACTTATACTGCCTGTGCCACTAAAAAGCTCACCNAGTCCAAGAGGTTTTATGCTCCACTGCATCTACTCCCACAAGGATATACCAAACCTAGACAGTGCACACAGAATCACAGAGTTCCTGCAAATCACCCAGATGAGACTGTGCCATCTAAATATAAACCTAAATCCTTATTGTTCCCCTGTAGGTGTTATTCTCATTACAAAGGTAATTATTAAATTAATTTTTAAGGCTGTTCTTTCAGTATCTTCTTTTAACCTGAGGTGACAACTACAGTCAGAACAGCTGTAACAGGAATAAAATTTTCATGTTAAAAATATCTTGTATGTGATATTCAATAAATGATGCATTATCCGACAAAGAGCTGTAATAAATACCACTTCTGAAAAGCAACTTTTTCTAAGTAAACTAACTGCTGGCAATTAAATATTGTTTCTTTGATAAACTAAAGGAGCAAAGAGAAACTACTTTGAATAATCTATATTAGGTATAACTCATTGCTTGGAGAAAACTGATAAGATTGGTATGAAGAAGGCCTAGACGCTTTTCCAAAGCTGAGGTAAAAAATATGACCACTGCCCAATCCTGACTCCTTGCAGCTCCAAAGAGACAATGAGCATGTACATTATCCCAGGCTTTGTCTCAAACTCTTTGTGTTGTCCAGTTCACTATCCTGCTGTCAGGATTTCAGTGTACCTCCAATTCAGACCTGACTGATGTCTGGTTTATGACTGACTGCAGATTTATTTTTTTTTCTTCTTTTTTCTTCTTTTTTTTTTTTAACCATAGAATTCACCTGATGTGTTTTAGGATAACAAGCTCAGTTCAGGATAACAAGCTCATTAATACTACTTTAACAAGACAACGGTCAGTATGCCCTGACTCTTGAAACAACCACTTCCAACAAAGTACATAAAGAGGTAATTTGCCTCAATGTTCTATGGAGGGCCCAGTATCTATTCACATCAAAAGACTAGCTGGGATAGGCAGTACAAATGTGGACAAAAAAGCACGTCACTTTTTGTCATGTACCCTGATGAAAAGCTCCCTTGAGTTTATTTGCAAAAGCTTGAGAACCAAGGGCTAGAGTCAATAAAAAATTATCCTTGGTTTCAGCTCCACAGAGGCCTGTGTGAACCCATCAACACGGAGAACGCACATGGACTCACATGAAAGCAAACCCAAGTTTGACTTGGACCTCGCTCCTACTGAAGTTTCGCCAGTGACTTTGTTGTTGAGTCTATACTTATACTGCCTGTGCCACTAAAAAGCTCACCAAAGACCCATCTCATTAAAAACTCAATTTGCAATGTTTAAAGGGAAGACTTCAAGGGAAGGGATGCCTCTCAAGAAGGAAGAAAGATGAGAAATGTGTTCATGTGTGCACTTTCAAGACTATAACTGTTTTCTTCACAATCCATTTCTGGTTTATATTTCACATTTAAAGAGTAATTTGACATTAGATATATTCCAGATTGTTTATTTATGTTAGCCTGAAATGAAGCTGGGTAGAAAACAGGAAAAAGAGTTTTTTTAAATATCAGGGACAAAAAAAAAAAAAGCATTTTTTTTTGAAGAATTATTTTGTTCAACAAATTTGTTTTGGACTTTAGGCAGAGGAGAAGGATGAGTTCTGGGAAGCCAGACAGCATATGTTTGTAACTTGTTCATTTTTCTTCCTGTCTTCCTTTTAAGGTTAACTTGAATTATAGCAATGTCTTGGAAAATCAAGAATGGAGGAAACTCCAGGAAACAAGAACAAGTTTGTTTTAGTGCCTAATGCCACTTTTTCCAGATTTCTCTATGGCTTTTAAATTAAGCTTAGTTCAGCATCATATCCCAGGACAATTTTGCTTCTTTTATCTTCTACAGCATTCAACTATTCTACAGTCTTCAACATTTAGTAATTTACGGAAACTCCAAACAAATGAGAATATGTTTTAACTACTAAAATAAGATAATGCCACATTTAACCGTTGTTTAAAGGTTGTTTCTGGCAGGACTCTGACAGATCAAACCCAAATCAGGCCTCTCTTATGCAACGTATAAGGAACCATGCACAAGTTTTGTAAATTTAGAAGCAGAAATATAAAGATAGCTGAAAGCTGCAGCAAAAAAAAGAGTAGAGTGTGATGTCCACAGCCATTAGCAGCAGCAGTAACTCTACAGCTGTTATTTTTCTCTGCATTTTTCAGACCACCTAACTTTGTTTTTAAAAACTCATTTTTAGTCTAATCTCCTTTACCACAAACTGAACTTCCAGAACTTCTTCAGTATAACCAGGCTTGAGTATGTAGACACCAATCATCCAAGTATTGCAGTGCCTTGTTCTCACCTCACTGTCTATGGTATTCCCTGTTTCAGGTGAAAAAAACTGGTACACAGGGAAAACAGAGACAAGTTGTATGCCCAAGGGTCCTACTATAAATCTTTTAAGGAGACAAAATAAATCAAAGGCCTGTAGCTCCTGGACTAGAGATGCTAAGGCTGCATCACCCAATCTCTCTCAAAGGGAAAGATAGGACTGAAAGCTGCCAGGAAAACACAAAACCGACCACAAACAGAAAAGATCTTCATAGCCCTAATCACAGGACTCTTGTAACTGTCTCAGACTGGCAACACTTAATGTGTAACTTTCATTTTTATTTATCAATAACTATAAATTGTTTCTTCTAGTCCCAATGTCAAAACATGCACACTTAACTCACACTTCCCAGTGCAAACCGAACACTAAAAAAGATATGACCGCAGCAAGTAGCAAAACTAATAATTTTACAGATGTAACAACTGCGCAAATACAGGACTTCAGACACTACATGATTTATTGTATTGAGAAAAAAAAACAACAAACAAACACCAATACCTTTTTAATTCTTATCAACAAGAGTTGATAAGACTTAAAAATAATAAAACAGTACACTGAAAACAGATTTTTTTTCTGCAGGTTACAGTGTAGCCCTAGTGGTTTACACAGAAAAAAAGATCATTATTCTTTTTCTTAAACTGACCGGTAGTTAAACTGGAATTTCTGTGGAACCATGAAAATCAAAGGGCAGACTCTACTAAAAATGTTTTGCAGCTGCTCGGTCACATACAAGCTGCCAAAAATTTGGCCTCAGTATTTTTACATCTCAAACTGCAAAATGTGGCTTGCAGAACTTTTTCACCACTGGCAGAGCAAACAGAAAAGATCAGACAGGCAGTACCAGGTCACTGGAACTGTAACTAGGAAAGCAAGGAAAATATTTTGAAAAAAAATCATACTGCCTTCCTGAAGTTTGGGGGGGGGGGAAAGGCTGTATTTCCTTGGAGGAAAAACTGGGTGTTAGATCTTGCTTATTGGAAAAAAACAATTTTAGCTTTGTAAATGGCCTAGTGAACATCCTTTCTTCATAACCAACTAAACAAAACAGGAAGCAATTATACATTATAAACATATGCCCAGCTAACACTGTCACATGCCCAACAGTAACAGCATTCAGCTGTAAGCTGTCACCTCCTAGACTCTCCCAAAATGTACAGCATTAGTGATTCTGAGGATGATCATTCCTGGCAATAATACATATTCTTAATATTGAAAAGGGGGGGAATAATTTTTTTGTTGCTTTCCATTTTGTTTCTTTCATTTATTCTCCCCAACTGGATATTGGTGTGTCTCAATATTTCCAGAGTGTTTTCTTTCAATGACAAAAAAAAAAAAAAGGACCTTTCTTGTAAACAAAAAACAGATCTCTAACAATTTCCAGGGGAGACAGAGAGACAGGAGAGAAGGCTGGCAGGTGTGACTAGCATCGAATTCAGGAGTCTCCATACAAACTCCTCTTCAGCCTGGTCTAACATCGTCTTGTGCCCCAGAGTTCATTCTTATTCCTTCAACTGCTGAACATGGCAATTCCGAAATCTGTAGCCTGTAGTTTGCCTGGATTCTTATTGGCCCAACCCCTCTCTCAACAGGGTGCGACCTCAGGAGCTCTCCAGCAATCCCAGAGGTCAAGAAGCCTCTTGTGCAAAAAAAACTGAACTGCAATTCTCAAAACTGAACTACAAGACTCAAATGCTGCCCAAGGCAGTCATCTCCCAACCCAAAGATGAAGGCAGGCAGCAAAGACAGTTGATACCCTTTTAGTATTCTATTGCCTGTTTTGAGTGCCCATGCAAAGATACTCCCAAAACTCTGTTGGGGGTGGGGAAAGAGCCTGAATTGTCAATAGGCTTGAAGGGGCAGACTGGGGAAGAAGACAGGGAGCAGGAACAACACAGACCTTTCCAGATCCACTGCTACTTTATAGGTGCCCTCCAACCCAAAAAATTTCCACAATGAGACTGATGTTTGGTAAAGGCTTCTAAAAGCAAGAACCAGTTGGACAAAGTGAGAAGCAGAAGTGGAGGCATTTGTATCCATTCAAAGAGCACTTACATTCTCGCTCTTAGAAGTCCTCTTTGATTTACACAACTAACTTCCTACTGAGATTCCAGTGTTTGGTTGTTTCTATTCATTCTTCTTCATTAAGTCCCCCTTAGCTATTTTCTCTTTTCCTCTCCCCCACTGACAACCATTTCCATTTCTCTCCTTATCCCCCACTGTGTGCTTTTCCTGCCAAAAACATCACCATTTTACAACATCGACAAGCAAACAATTTTTTATAAAGTAGTTTTAAATTATCCAGGGTAATAAAACTACACTGTTTAACATTATGTTTGTATGTGTCAAAGTTAGAACACACACACGAAGGGTCACATACGATTATAGACAGTATGCACACATAGCATAAAGCTGCTAGCAAGTTAAGGCAAAAATACAAGTTAGACTGCAATTACAGACAGGCATTGAGCACAAGATGCGGGTGTTGCAAACACTGGCATTCTCTTGACTGCAAACAAGTGGTAATTTTGACCTGAAACTTGACAAAGCCACCAAACCCAAGCAGATGGCTGACACTAAATAAACATCTGGAATTCAGCCCCAGGAAAACAGATGCATTGAAGGCATTTTTGTAACTTTAGGGCAACAGCAGCATTACTTCTAATGATGCTAAATGCCAGGCACTTTTTTGCGGAGTAGCTGTCATTTATATTCTGCTGACTCAACAAGAAAGTGTGTGTGGGGAAACACCCCAAAGGGGGAAAAAAAACCAAACCAACAAAAACCCAAAACAAAACCAACCAAGAAACAAGCAAATAATGTAACTGGTAAAATTAAGCCTTATTCAGCTGATTAAAAAGACAAATATAACAGCCAACTTGCCCTTCAGCTTAACTGTTTTATCTCCTTAAAGATGGAATACAGTGGGTTCAAAAATTTTTTTGAATAAATCACCTCACACAAAATATGAAAAAAAGAGCAGTTTTGACTTTCTTTTAGACTTAAAACTGATATTAATCAATATTTAAAAGTTGCCCACTGCTGGCCAAACTGTGGTTCTAAATCCAATTCTTTGGTGGCCTTTCTTCTTGCACGATATATTGTATAATATATTTTAAATAGCCTTGGCTGTTCCATGAACTCTATTTAAAAGGATATAAAGATGTTATTTTACAGAGTATTGGTTTTTCTACTTCCTGCCTAAAGGAAGGTAACAGAAAGGATGACAAAATAATTAAGCTTAATCTAAACTACACAAAAAAAATACTTTTATGCTAGCAATCACAATTGGCTCACACAAAGCTAACAGCAAAACTACTCAGCACCTGCATATTACCAGGACTGAGCATCACATATTCGGTCTCAAATGTATTATCTCAAAGCACAGCAACCAATAAA
This sequence comes from Ceyx cyanopectus, assembly GCA_013401355.1. Taxonomy (NCBI): domain Eukaryota; kingdom Metazoa; phylum Chordata; class Aves; order Coraciiformes; family Alcedinidae; genus Ceyx; species Ceyx cyanopectus. Next base: position 22,008 of record VYZU01009386.1, read on the forward strand.
GACATCCAGATTAACAACAAAAAAAAAAACCAA
>VYZU01009389.1:0-10143 GCA_013401355.1 Ceyx cyanopectus
CTGCCTCTCCCCGCACGGTACCGCTGCCGGTGCCACCCCCAGCCCGGCGCTCGTTCCCTCGCCCGGAGCCGCTCCGCGCACGATGCCGGTTCCCCCCATCCCGGTGCCGCTCCACGCACGATCCCGATGCCGGTGCCAACACCCCTGCTCCGGTCTCAGCCATCACCATCACCCCCCCACACACCTCCTGCTACGAGTCTCCACAGCGGGGCCGGTCCATGCCCGGGGTCGTTCCCCCCGCCCCACCCCGGTTTGCCCGGGGCCGGTGCCCGGTGGAGGTGTCGGTCACTCACCCGCGTGGCTCGGGCGCTCAGCAGCAGCAGCAGCAGCAGCAGCACCGGGAGGCTCCGCAGCCCCCGGGGCGCCGGCACCTCCCCGGGCATCTTCCTGCCGCAAGGACGGCGGGCGGGCGGCGGCGGCGGCTGCAGCGGCGGGAGGCGGGGGCGGGGAAGGGCCTTTGTTGCCGCCGCCCGCGGGAGGCGGTGTGGGTGCGGGAGGGAGGGAGGGAGGGAAGAAGGGAGGGAGGCGCTGGGTGCGGGAGGCGACTTGTGGGTGCAGGAGGCGATGTAGGTGCGGGAGGCAGGGGGTGCGGGAGGGGATGTGGGTGCGGGATGCGAAGTGGGTGCGGGAGACAGCGTGGGTGCGGGAGGGGACGTGGGTGCGGGCGGTAGCGTGGGTGCGGGTTGCAAAGTGGGTGCGGGAGATGTGGGTGCGGGAGGAGATGTGGGGGCGGGGGGAGATGGGGGTGCGGGCCGCCGCCGCGCCGCCCCCCACGCCGTGTGTTCCCCCTCCCGCACCCCCCCAGCTCCGCGCCGCCGCCCCGCAGGAAGCGCCGGGACGGCCCCCCCAGTGCCCTGCCCCCCAGCACACACCCCCAGTGCCCTCCCCACTCCCACCCCCCCCAGTTCTCCAGCCCCCCGGTTCTGGCCCCGGCTCCCCCCGCCCTTGCCCAGCCCAGGCTCCGCCGCCGGGGGCTCCCCCGAACCCGGCTGGGGGGGAGCCGGGGGTAGGTGTGAGGGACACAGGGGTAGATGGAGGGCACCTGGGGCAGATGGGTGGAGCGGGTGGTCCCAAGGGTAGATAAGGTGGTCTGGGGCAGATGGGGGGGACTCGGGGGTCTAGGAGGGGATCTAAAGCAGATTAGGATGACCCAGGGGTAGGTAAAGGATGGGGCTGCTGCAAACTGGGGGGACTCGGAAGTATATGGGAGGGCTTGAGGGGACCTGTGGGGACCCAGGGGAAGAGCTGGAGCAGATGGCAGCAGTGACCCTGGTGCAAAGTGGGGGCCTCCGGGGCAGATGGGGGGGGACCCAGGAGAAAGGGACAAAGGAGGGACATGGGGCAGATTGAGGGTGCCCAAGAGTAGATGGGGGGGCAGCTGGGGCAGGCTGAGGGGGTCTCAAGTGGTGCTGAGGCAACAACGGGGGGCTCAGGGGCAGTTGGGGGGAGGCCCAAAGAGTAGCTGGGGGGACTCAGGGGGATGCGAGTTGGGGATCAACAAGGAGATGGGGGGGATCTTGGGGCAGATGGGATCACCTCAAGGGAGACAGAGGACAGGGGCAGATGGAGATCCTGGATCTGCCTCCAGGGTGGACCCCCCACCCTGCACCAATCCCTTCATGTCAACTCCATGGGACCCTCGTCACCCCCGGGTGGCTGCTGGGGTCAGGGGGGGATCCTCTGGGCAGAGCCTGGCCTTGTTCCCAGCCCTGGACTAGGACCTCAACCAGCCCCACAGCACCGTGCCTCAGTTTCCCCTTTCCAAACAAAAAGGGCTAAGGTTGGGGTCAGGTGGGCAGGGCAGTTCCCTGCTGTGGCAGTGGCTTCCACAGGGGGACTGGTGACACTGGGGTGGCTCTGCTCTGAATCTGGGCCCTCGGTCAAGCTGCTGGGCACAGGAGGTGGTAGCTGTGGGTGAGCTGGGCTAGAAATGATCATTCCTCACACACATGGAATTCCTCCTCATGGCCTCGCAAGCTTTCCATGAAGAGCCTAAAAAATTGAGTCTCATAAAAATTCCCCTTAATCTGAATACAAAATAGACAGCGGGAGGGGGCCAAGGGGGTGCAGGGGGGTTGCTCAGGACAAGGGGCACTGCCCTGCCCAGCACCTCCCATTTGGGAGGAGAAATTGGCCAAATCCAGCTAAAAATGGGGATGCAGCACCTGGAGCTGGAGTATGTCCCATGGGGGACCATCCTCTTGGCCCCCCTTTGATGGAAAACTCAGAGCACCCCTTCTCTTTAGGGGTGTGAAACATCATGTGGGGGGGGCTCTGCCTCCGGGTCTCCACCTGAGTCACTTCAGTCTGTGTTAATTGCTTTGTAATTAGCAGGATCCAACTTTATTCTTGTATTATAATAAAGTGATTAGCAGCAGTGAGAAACTGGGGTGGGTAGGGGAGGGGGGGAGTAAAACCCGGGGAAAGGCTTTGGGTGCTGCAGAGACACAGTGGGGATGGGTTGGGGTCCTGGGTGAAGGGTCCCCAGGGCAGTGGAAGGGTCCTTGGGCCCCCTCCAGGGGGGTCCTGGAGAAACAGGGGGTGCCTTTGGGGCAGTGAGAGAGGTGAGGGAATGGGAGGGGTCCCCGTGGCGATGGGGGGAATCTCTGGGGCTGGGGGGGAATCCCTGGGGTATTGGAGGGGGGTCTCTGGGGTACTGAGAATGTCCCTGAGGCATCGTGGGGGTGTCTAGGGCAGGAGGGGGGTGTCTCTGGAGCAGATGGGGGGTCTCTGGGGCAGAGGGGGGTGTCTCTGGGGCAGAGGGGGGGGTCTCTGGAGCAGAGGGGGGGTGTCTGGGGCAGAGGGAGAGTCTCTGGAGCAGAGGAGGGATCTCTGGGCCAGAGGGGGTGTCTGTGGAGCAGAGGGGGTGTCTCTGAAGCAGAGGGGGTGTCTGGGGCAGAGGGGGTGTCTCTGGGGCAGCTGGAGGGGTCTCCCTGGGGCAGAGGGAGAGTCTCTGGAGCAGGGGGGGGTCTCTGGGGCAGGGGGGTTATCTCTGGGGCAGAGGGGGTGTCTCTGGAGCAGGGGGGTTGTCTCTGGGGCAGAGGGGGTGTCTCTGGGGCAGGGTCTCTGGAGCAGCGGGGCTCTCAGAAGAAAGACGGGGGGTCTCTGAGGCAGACGAGGGTTCTCTGGGGCAGAGGGGGGGTCTCTGAAACAGAGGGGGGGTGTCTCTGGAGCAGAGGGGGTGTCTGTGAGCAGAGGGGGAGTCTCTGGGGCAGAGGGGCTGTCCCTGGGGCAGAGGGGGGGGTCTCTGAAGCATAGGGGGGGTCTGTGGAGCAGAGGGGGGGGGTCTGTGGAGCAGACGGGGAGTCTCTGGGGCAGACGGGGAGGGTCTCTGGGTCAGAAGGGGAGTCTGTGGAGCAGAGGGGGGGGTGTCTCTGAAGCATAGGGGGTGTCTATGGAGCAGAGGGGGGGTGTCTGTGAAGCACAGTGGGGTCCCCGGGGCGGGGCCGCGGGCCCGTGGCCGTTGCTGGGCCTGCACCGCCCCGCTGTGGCCGCGGCCTCGGCTGCAGCTCCGCCCGATGCGGCCCCTCCGCGGGGCCCAGCCAGGGGCTGGCGCTGAAGAGACGGCCCCGAAGGGTCAAGGGGAGGGACAAGCGGCGGCACAACGGGGGGCCGGGCTCGGCTGCCCCCGGGGACTTCATAGCCACCGCTGTGGCCCTGTTGGCAGCTGAACTGCTGCTGTGGGGTGACCCGGGTGCCACTGAACTGGTGCTGTGCTGGCGTGTGCTGGGACCTGGGTGTCGTGGTAGAGCCCGGGGAATGCGATGGATCCAGCTGAGAGATGGCCCGTGGTGGATGTGATCACAGCACAGGCTGGGTTGGGTGGGAAGGGACCTTTCCAGGACATCCAGTGCAAACCCTGCAGGGAGCAGGGAATTTGCACCCAGAGCAGGGTGCTCAGAGCCCCCCCAACCTCCCCTGGGATGGTGCCAGGGCTGGGGCAGCCACCACCTCTCTGGGCAGCCTGGGCCAGGCTCTGCCACCCTCAGCACCAAAAATCTCTCCCTTCTCTCCAGTCTCAATCTCCCTCTTTCAGTTCAAACCATCCCCCCTTGTCCTGTCCCAACGGGCCCTGCTCAAAACTCTGTCCCCAGCTTTCTGAGGCTCCTTCAAGCCCTGACAGGCCCCAGAAGGTCTCCCTGGAGCCCCCTCCTCTCCAGGCTGAAACCCCCCAGCTCTCCCAGCCTGTCCCAGCAGAGGGTTCCAGCCCTCCCAGCATTGCTGGGGCTCCCCTGGCCCTATGATGGATGGGCTGGACCCCCTCACATCCCTTCTCCAGCAGCAACCAGCACCCACACTGGAGTAACCAAAGCAAGGCCTGACCCAGGAGTGTCCCTTGTGTCACCCTGGCAGGGCCAGCCCTGCTGCTGTGGGGCTGCTGCCCAGGCTGGGTCTCAGCTGGTGCCCAGGCACTGCCAGCCAGACCCTTCCCCTGGAGCTGGCACAGAGCTGGGGTCCATAGGTCTGGCCAAGAGCTAAACCTGCTCCTGAACCTTTCTTGCTGCTGCCATGGTTGGGGAGTGCCCAGGGTTAACCCTGCCCCGTGGGTGTCCAGGAGCCCCCAGACTCTCACCCTGCTCTGCAACCTCACACCCAAGTTACATGCTTAGTGCTAAATTAAAGAACAAAAATGAACTACCTGTCCCTTGCTTTTACCACATTCTGCCCTAAATCCGCAGCCAGGCTGCTGCCTGGTGTGAGTTCAATCAAGTGGTAGGAACTCTAATTGCTCCAGGAACAGGAGCCTCCCCTGAAGGCTCCAGGACAGGGAACCCAAGTCTTCCTAGAGCCCCATGGCTCGGTGCTCATTGCACACTCAGACTGGGTGACAAAGGTGCCAGGAAGCCCCAGTTGGGCTCCTGTGCTGAATTTACCAACCAGGGGTGTGCAAACAGGTTGAAGCTGCTGCAGAAAATATTTTGATTTTGCAGGGTCAGTGGAGCAGAGGTTTTTGTTGAGGGGTGAGAAGAGGAAAGCAGCAGTGTGGGAAGGATCAGTGGTTTGCCATGTACTCCAAAATCAAATGTTTCAATGCCCTGAGCAAAAAAAACCACCCGAAATTCCTCTAAAATGGGAAGTTTCTGCCCTGCCATCAGGACATCCCCACATCACCCTGTGCACAAGTGCTCAGACCTGCTGGGATTTCCCAGTCACCTGCAGAAAAGCAGCTTTCAAACTTCCAGCATGAACATGTCAGGAGGATTGCTTCCCCAGGAAAGCTGCTAGAGCTGAAATCTTAGGTTCTACCTCACCCACCAGTGAACTGACAGAACCAGCAGCCACTGCACTGCTCCCTGGGCACAGGGAAGGTTCTGTCCACTGGGAAATGGAGAAAAATTGGTGGCAGAGTTTTTCCTTGTGTTTCCCCTCAACCTCTTGTGCTCCAACTGACTCCCATTGCCTCTTGTCCTGTCCCTGGATGGCCCTGAGCAGAGTGTGGCTCTCAGAGCTCTGGGAGAAGCCCAAACCCCAGAGGCAGAGAGGAGGGGACACAGATACACAGGGGGTACCTCTGCTCTTCCCTTTCCCCCCGGAGCTTGGAGCAGAGAGGTTGTGGGGGTGGGAGCAAAAACCCTCTGCTGGAATGCAGAGCTGTGCAGGGAGAGTCGTGAGGCAGATTCCAAAGTTGTGTATTTTTCAAAATAAAGATCACACGTTGTTTAGAGACAATCTACACAAGAGTTACAAAAAATAGTCGCCCAGGCATAAGCATTACACAGGTTTGTTAATTATACACATATGGTTACAAGTGTGCTTGCAAAAAAGTTCATTGGAAATATACACAAGGCTCTGTAAATGTACACCGTGTAGTGTTACAGTCTATATTCAAACGAGGAAAATTGACAGTATGTTACATTCACTTACAAGTAGACAAAATGCAAAATACAGTTCATCTTCTGTACAAAAAAAGTCGAGGGGGTTGGGAAGGTGATTCACACTTTACAAGGTGAAAAGGGAACTCTTGATTGTAAGGAAAAGTAAAGGGGAGGGGCTGTACTTTTGCACTTTCTGGTTCTTACTGTCACAAAAGAAGCAAAACATTACTTGGTAAGATTCAAAAAAAGCACTATTTTGAACTGAATCTTTTTTTTTTTTTCTTCTTTATAGAACATTTAGAAAGGATGGCTACTGTTCAACTAGGTGACAAAGAAAACCAAGCATTTAGTTCTTTTTTATCATTTTTTTTTCCTTTTTTTTTTTTTTAAACATGAACTAGGCTGTATAAAGAGAACATTNGTAAGGAAAAGTAAAGGGGAGGGGCTGTACTTTTGCACTTTCTGGTTCTTACTGTCACAAAAGAAGCAAAACATTACTTGGTAAGATTCAAAAAAAGCACTATTTTGAACTGAATCTTTTTTTTTTTTTCTTCTTTATAGAACATTTAGAAAGGATGGCTACTGTTCAACTAGGTGACAAAGAAAACCAAGCATTTAGTTCTTTTTTATCATTTTTTTTTCCTTTTTTTTTTTTTTAAACATGAACTAGGCTGTATAAAGAGAACATTTCCTTCCAAAGAAAAAATTTACTTCTGGTTGAAATTACAATTTACAATATACAACACTATATGCTACGACCATAAAAGGTGTGAATATACACTGAAATGCACAGGTTTTTGCTAATTCTTCTTTTTTTTTCTTTGTTTTGTTTTTTTCCTTACCAAAAAACGGGTTTATGTCGATTCAAACTTCTCCACATTTACATTACAGAGGTTTACAAATGTACAATTGTACAGTCAGAAGTATGTTCCACTACTAGGGTACATTATAGATACAGATCAGACATCAAAACAAGAAAATACTACAAATTTTTATATATGTAAAGTCTACACCAAGTATACACTAGATATTTATAGAAGCAAGACCAAAGCTGAGTTGGATTTAAAATTATTCTTTTTTTTTTTCCTTTTTTTTTCCTTTTGCTTTTTTCTTCTCCTCATGCTAAATAATCAAATGGTTTCTCTTCATGTGAACAGAACAAACCGAGTCAAACAAAGACACCCACCCCCTCCCCACCCCCTTGCTTTAAAAACTCTCTGGGTGGGGATTTTTCTACCCCCCAAAGGCCAGCAAAGCTCCCTCCTTTAGCATGTTACACTCACCAACAAAAGAAATTAAAAGAAAACCAACAAACAAACAAAATAAAAGAGCAATTAAAAAGTTTCCAAAACTTCATTCCGTTGGTTTTGGTTTTGGTTTGGTTTTTTCAACCAAAGGCTTTAGCAAGTTATTATTTTTTATATATATTTATAAACAGCGTTCAATGAGTGATTTGAATTGAACTAAAATTCAAATTTCTTGCTGTTTTTGACTAAAAGGAAAAAAAATACCCAACAGGTATTTGCAAAAAAGTTAAGTTGCCTGTGAGGCAGATGAATTAAAAACGGGGTTTGGTTTTTTTTGTTGTTTCTTTTTCTTCAAACCAACCACCCTGAAAGCTTCCACGTTTGGAATATAGATACAACAATGAACAACAACAAAAAAACCCCCCAAAAATGTGGCCTTCCATGTACATTTGATACCTATGTACAGTATTCTATACACCAGTAAAACAGCAGGGCAATTAGTTAATTAAAAAAAATAATTAGTACATGTTATGCATAATAAAATTAAATTTACAAAGGCTTTTTTTTTTTTCTTATTTCTTCTTCTTTTGTTGTTTTTCCTTTCTTGGTTTCGTGGGGTTGTTGAACAAAGAGGCAAAACCTCAGCGTGGGGTTGGCAGCTGGCTCTGGGTGCTGGCTGGAGCTGCCCAGCTCAGATGATGCCGTTGGGGGGGCCACAGATGGGGCCCAGGTCCACCCCGTTTTTCATGTAGTACTTCTCCAGCTTGGCCAGGATGTGTTTGCCATAGGTGTATTTCCTCAGCGTGGCGATGTGAGGCCGGATCTGGGAGAGGAGAGGGTTGGGAAAATCAACTGTTGGCCAAGGAAACCCCGAGAGGGGCTGTGGGGAGAGGGGAGGGAGGTGGGGACCAGGGAAGCCACTCAGGGGAATGCAGGGTCCATTGTCAGGTGGGGAGAAGGAGCTGAGAGGTGTGTGGGTGGGAAGGGAGCTGCAGAGCTCAGCCAGTGCTGAGAGCAGGGCCATCTCAGCTAGAGCAGGGTGCTCAGAGCCTCCTCAACCCCACCTGGGATGGCTCCAGGGATGGGGCCTCCACCACCTCCCTGGGCACCCTGCTCCAGTGCCCACCCCTCTGCTGGGAAACAACTTCTGCCTCAGTTCTCATCTCCAGCCACTCCTTGCTCATCCAAACCATTGCCCCTTGGCCTTTCACTGCAGGCCTTTGCAAACAGCCCCTCTCCAGGCTCTGGAGCAGCTCCCTTCAGGCACTGGCAGGTGCTCTAAGGTCTCCTGGAACTTCTCTTCTCCAGCTGAACAACCCCAGCTCCCTCAGCCTGTGCTGGGAGCAGAGCTGTTCCAGCCCCTGAGCATCTCTGTGGCCTCCTCTGGCCCTGCTCCAGCAGCTCCATGGCCCTGCTGTGCTGAGGGCTCCAGAGCTGGACACAGAGCTCTGCAGAACCAAGTTCATGTCCCCAACTCACTGATGCTTTCAGGAGGAATCCCTGGCCAAGCAGGTGGCACCATCCTGAGCCATGGTACTGGATCCAGTTGGATCCAAGCCTGTGGGCAGGCACAAGGCTTTTGTCCCATGATAGTGGCAGGGAAGACTGCTCCATCACAGCCCCCCCTGCTCTATCACAGCCCCCCCTGCTTCATCACAGCCCCCCCTGCTCCATCACAGGCCCCCCTGCTCCATTCCTGCCCCAGCCAGGACTGACCACAACACCCCAGCCCAAACCCAGCCCCTTATCAGCTCTGTCTACAGATGCTCAAATTCTATCCTCGTGTCAAGCACCCATCTTGTGAGGCTCAGAAGGTGACACCCCAGCCCAGCCCCCAGCTGGATCCAGGGTGAAGGGGCAGTAAAGCTCCCCTGGGCCAACAGGTCCTTATCACAGACTCAGCAAGGTCAGAAATTACCTTCAAGTTTATCAAGTCCAAGTGTCTACTGAACACTCTCATGCCCATTAAACCACAGCCTGCAGTGCCACATCTGGATGGTTTTTGAACCCCTCCAGGGCTGGTGACTCCATCCCCACCCTGGGCAGCCTGTGCCAGGGCCTCCCCACTCTCTCAGGAAAGGAATTTTTCCTCCTATCCAACCTAAACCTCCCCTGGTGCAACTTGAGCCCATTCCCTGCCATCCTCTCACCAGCTACCTGGGAGAGCCCAACACCCACCTCACTGCAGCCTCCCTTCAGGGAGCTGTGAAGAGCAATTTCTTTGCTCATCTCCATTCCTATGACTTTTTTTTTCCCCTTTTCTAGTGCCAGAACCAACTGATCAAGTGAATTTTCAGTGTTTTTTCCAACACAAGCACTGCCTGTAGCCCCACCACCACCACCACCACTGGCCTGTTTGCACCAACAGCCCTTTCACAACCCCAAAGCACCCAGTGCCAGGCTCCTTCACCCTGAGAACAGAGCTGAAATCTTCATCCTCAGCCAGCCCTCTTGAGCTGTCACATCCCACTTCTATTTTTGGCAACCTAATTAACATTTCATTCCAGAGGTTTTGCCTGACAGCTCAGTAGAGATCATACATTTATTATTTGTGTTAATCTATGTATCTCTCCATATAGATTAGCAAAGCTAAACTGCACTTATCCCTTGCCATATATTTTTCTTTCATTATCTTGATAATTTCTTTTGGACTAATAAGAGATTTTGGTTTAAAAGAATTCATCAGTGATTTCTAAACCTGAGAAAGAACCCCCCTGAAGAGCCTTTCAGCTGCAGGAATGTTGTTTATACAGATCAGCTGCCTTGGGCAGGTGAAAATCAGCTCCTTTACACTGGCAACACCTGCTGCTTTTTTTACTCCAGGGTTCTTAAATACACTGGATTTTAGTGGGATTTGAATACCTGACACTTTTGGCAGTTCCTCTTAAAAATAAATCAATATGGGGTTTTCCAAGCCAGCCTCAATGTTTGATTTCTAAGAAGAGGTCAAGCTGTGGCTGCTGCTCTTCACAGAGTCCCTACAACAAGAGACTCAAGAAAATCATCCTGTTTCCACTACACAGCTAAAGGTGCATTTTAAACCATCCATTCCAACTAGCAAGACCCATGATCATGACCTT
>VYZU01009391.1:7865-27846 GCA_013401355.1 Ceyx cyanopectus
AAAATATATATTAAAAATATATAAAATATAGTGTCTATATATATATATAAAAATATAGTGGTATTTGCCTAGTACAAATCAAAGGCAACATCTCTGGTAGCTGCTGCCTTGGGCCTCTCCAAGCACGCAGGGAGAATTAAGCACCAAACTCAGCAAAACAGAAAGCAGAGGAGATGACCACAGAACCATTAACTGTCTGTTTCACTTCTGTTGGCCTTAACTTTGGGAATATATTTTGTCCTTCACGTGTTCAAGGTGTCCATAGGTTTTGGTGTCTGGTGGAGAATGCAGCAAATTCATCCCCATCGCTGACAGGCCATTTAGCTGTTGGCTTGCCTCATGGTTGGACTTGATGATCTCAGAGGTGTTCTAACCAAAGCAGTTCCATGATTCACTAGATTTAAAAGGCATTTAAAGTCCTGAGGATTATTTGTGAGCTATTCTTGAGCTTTACAGGCACATATTTGAAAGCATGTCCTGGAATTTTCCTCTTCCTTCAGCTTTCAGCAGTGGAGCCATCAGCCTCTCCTTCCATTTCCTAGCAGAGGATGGTTCTAATAATTATTTTGTTGCGGTTCAATATTATGCATCTTGGGTTTTGTGTCTGCCTTCCACATCTAAGGGGTTTGCAGCTGGGCTAGAGCTCAGCCCATTCTGTTCTGTGGCTGTGCTTTATTTGTGCAATGATGAGGTACCATTTGATTATTGTTTGGGTTTTTTCCCCCCTCACTTGATTTTAAATAGCACATCATTATGTTTTAGGAACATCTGAGTTGCATTTTTAATCTTTTTCCTAATATTTGAATATTAAGAAGTCATTGAAAGACATTATGTAAATCTTCTGTTATGATGAATATATTATCAAGTCAAATGGCCTTTAAGGGTAATTGTAGAAAGATACTATCAGCCAGGGAGATGAAATTTCACCGTATTTAACTTTTTTCTTTTGCCACCAAACATGCAGTTGATAGAAACATTTCATTCATGGGAGTTTTTTCTGATCTGCCTTCTGGAAATCAGTTATTTTCTGTGAAGTCACAGTTGGATTTTTAAAGATGTTTTGCCTTAGAGTTCTGTTTTGTTTGCTCAGTCAAATTCCAGTCTCTGCACCTGCAACTTCAAATAAATGTTTGTGTGTAAAAAACATTCACTTTGCCAGGCAATGGAGCGCAAGAGGAAGAGCCTCTTTCCATTCAGAAATTAGGAATGGCCATCCCAAGGCTGACTTACAAATCACAAAATCTCACTTATTTGAGCCTTAGTGCCTCGTGTGTTTTGAGCTGGCTTTCTCTGTGTCTTTCTTGGCTGGCAGGGAGGTCCCAACTGACTGGAGGCTTGCCACTGGGACACCCACCCAAGAAGGTCCAGAAGGAGGATCTGGGGAACTACAGGCCTGTCAGCCTGACCTCAGTGCCTGGAAAAATGATGGAGAGGTTCATATGGAGTGAGCTGACCTGGCAAGTGCAGGACAGCCAGGGGATCAGGCTCAGCAGAAAGGCAGGTCCTGCCTGGCCAACCTGAGCTCGTTCTGTGCCCAAGGCACCTCCCAGGGGCTGAGGGAAAGGCTGTGGATGTGTCTACCTGGACTTGGCAGCATGTCCCACAGCACTGTCCTGGATGAACTGGTGGCTCGTGGCACAGACAAGTGTGCTCTTTGCTGGCTTAGACACAGCCTGGCCAGCCAGGCCCAGAGAGCTGTAGTGAGCAGAGTAAATCACCAGTGCTGGGCCCAGGGCTTGCTCTGGGGCTGATCTGGTCTTTAGCAATGATCTAGATGAGAGGACAGAGCTTCCTCAGCAGATTCAGATGACACCAGATTGGGTGCCAGTGTCATCTGCTTGAGGGTAGGAAGGGTCTGCAGGGGGATCTGGAAGCCCCCAGGAGCCTGGGCTGGCTCAGCAGCAGCATGGGCAGAAGGAGCAGGGCAGGGATCATCTCAGTGCTGGGCTCAGCTCTGGGCCCCTCATGCCAGGACAGAGCCTGAGGGGCTGCAACGTGTCCAGAGGAGCTGCCAAGAGAAGCAGTGGTGTGAGGAGAAGGCTGAGGGAGCTGGGCATGGGCAGTGTGGAGCAGAGGAGGCTGAGGGGGGAGCTCATTGCCCTCTCCAGCTCCTGCCAGGAGGGTGCAGAGAGGTGGGGGAGGCCTCTGCTCCTCAGGCACTGCTGCCAGAAGCAGGGGCTGGGCTGAAGCTGCAGGAGGGGAGGGTTCCATTGGCTCTGGGGAAGCAATTCTTTCTGGAGAGAGTGGGGAGGCCCTGGCCCAGGCTGCCCAGGGAGGGGGTGGAGTCCCCAGCCCTGGAGGGGTTCACAAAACATTAAGGAAATTAAAACACTTTAGGAAATGCTCTGGTGGGATGGTGAAGTGGGTTTTTGTGTTTGGTTTTGTTTTGGTCGGGTGGGTTTGCTTTGTTTTTTGTGTGTTTTATTTCTTGATAGTTGGACACAGTTATCTTGAAGGTCTTTTCCAGTTGTGACAACTCTGAGATCAGGGTGAGCTGAGAAATAAACAGTAAAAATATGCTGATTCTCTTGATCTCAGGAGTTGCAAGATGGCACCAAATATGGTGTGACATGAGAAACTCCATTTGTTGGGACTCGGGGATTAGGTGGATGGAGCACTGGGTAATGGTGGGTGTATTAGGCTGCAGTTTTCAGGGACCTTCATGAGAGATAAGATTTAAAACCTCATTGCATTTATATCCTTGAAACTTCCCAATTTGCTGGAGCAGCAGCATCTTGCATTACTTGGATTTGAAAAAGCAGACCTGACCCTCAGATGGACACATTTCCTCATCCTCTCAGCTCTCTGTAAGAGCTATTTCTGTCCCTGCTCACTGACAATGAACAACTAACCCAGGGTTTCCATCAGCACCAGCTCCTTTCCTCCTCTCCCCCACCCCCAGATTCCAGGGGTGGGTGGTGACAGCTCGAAGTGATTAGATGTATTTTCAGATACCTATTAATTTTGAAACTCTAAAAAGAAAAAAAAAAGTGGTTTTCCTTGTCACTGCTAAATTATGAATTTTTAAATGGTTTTGGTTTTGTGTAGATGCCTGGTAAAGCTGCCAGAGTTATTTTTCTTCTGTTCTTAGTTGTTATTTATTCTGATAATGGCTGGACTTGATGATCCCAAGGGTCTTTTCCAACCTGAATGATTCTCTGATTATTTAAAGCCTCCTCTGCAGCGTGTGTGTGTTCTTTTTGTTGTCTCATTCATTACATGAACTTCTGCAAAATCCAATATTCCTGCACAAGCAGTAATGAGGAGCAAACCTTCATGTGCATGGGCACTCACACCACAAGTGCTGTGCTACACGGGGGATTGGATTTCACTTTCTGTGGCAGGGGACAGTACTCCCAAATGCCTTTCCAGAGCATTGGCAGCAGTTGAAAGGCTGGAGAAAGGTCCTGCCACAGCACATGTATGGACACAGAATGTCCCCCTGCACAGCAGCTCATTTACTCAGGTACTAATTGTCACTTCTGCTTACATTTGAAGTAGCAGTAAACTTCCCCAGGAATTTCCCCTGGTGTACAGAACTCATCTTCATCCATTCACAGGAGCTGCAGTGTCACAGGCTGTGTGGAAGGAGCTGAGTTGCAGTGCATGTCTTGAACATGGAATCACAGACTGGTTTGGGTTGGAAGGGACCTTCTAAGATGCAGTCCAAACCCCTGCAGGGAGCAGGGCCATCTGCACCCAGAGCAGGGTGCTCAGAACCCTGGCCAACCTCCTCTGGGATGGTGCCAGGGATGGGGCCACCTCTTTGGGCCCTCACTGTAAAAAATTTCCTTCTCTTTAGTCTCAGTCCCCCCTCTTAGTTTCAAACCATCACCCTTGTCCTGTCTCATCAAGCCCTGCTAGAATGTTGTAAGCAAAACCTGTGTATCAGTTTTGAAGAACAGTATGAAAATCAAGTGCATCTGGTTCCTTAGAAGGCAGAAAAAATGACTGTGTTGCCTCCTTGTCACGAGCCTGAACTGCCCCAGGGGAGGAGACTCTGTGTGGTATGCGGGGTTCACAGACCCTCACCAGGGCATGAGAGGTTGTGGGTCAGTCTGTTGCCACTGCCTGTGCCCAGGACATGGTGGAGGATTTGTCTCTGTATTTGACTGAGACATGAGCCCAGATCCTTTACAAGATTTCTGTATGAGAATAACTGCCCCACATCGCCCTTCAGGTCTGATTCACAGACACTGCCTGTCTGAAGCAAGTAATGATTTTATACCTGGCCCAAAGCACTTCATAAGGCAGAAGGGGAGGCCAGAACTGACAAGTTACCACATCTGGTGTAGCTAATCTTTAAAAAAAAACCAAAATAAATTTAATAATTAAATAAAACCCACTCACGGTATAGTTATCTTGGGAAAACCTTATCATGTGGAGCAAGGCTGTGATATTTCCTTTTCTCAGACATGCATTTGGAAGGGTAGGCTTCTGTAAAACATCTCATTAGAGGGAGCCCATCTGCTCACATTCTTCCAAGGCAGCCTGAGTGGCCTGTGTTGTTTGTTTGCATGCATGGAGATCTCCAGATCTAGGCACTGTTGATTCCCAGCAGGCTTTGGACAGGATTAATGATGTGGGAAGAGGATAGCAAGTGGCATGCACTTCAAACTTGTCCAGCCCAGCCTGACTCCTCCCTCCAGGCTTTGCTTGTTTCAGCAGTGGTGGTGGTGGGTCCATTCATCCTACCTGGGCCCTGATGTGAGGCAAAGCAAGATCTGTTTGTTGTGCTTATTTACCACTGACTTCTTCATTCTGTTTCCAGATGGTGCCCTGTTTAGCACGGAGTGAAACCTCCATGTGCTTGTTCTGGATCCCGAGCCCTGCAGCATTTCCACCCAGACAAGCCCCAGCACAGGACCTGCTGTGGCACTGTCTGCTTCAGGGCAAAGATCCAAGGTGTTTCCAGACTGGGTGACCTTTAGAGGTCCCTTCCAACCCAAAGTATTCTGTGATGGTGATGCCAAGTGTTCACCTCTCATTCCTGCTGCTCCAGTCTGAGAAATGAAGGGATCCCACAGCAGTAGCACCTCTGTTCTCTAGATAGTTTTATTACTTAGGCATTTCAGAGCTGATGTGAGCTATGATTGGAGAATTCCCAGGAGCAGCTTTTTCCCCTTTCCCCACCTGCTTTTCTCAAGTGCCACAGGCTGTTATTGCAGCCCTGTGGGAAATCTCAGGAGTGCCATTGGCTCAGAGCAGATTGATGGTGTTTGGAGTTGTGTGGTCTTAATGTATATCCAGTCTTATTTTGGTGCATGTATTAGAAAAGCTAATCATGTTTAAGAGGTAGAAGAATCTCTTCAGTGACAAATCTTCAATGGCAATGAACACCCTGCTCATTTCACACAGGTGTCATTTATTCAAACCTCTTTGATCTCTCATGTTAAATTTGGATTTCTAAAGTCAGAGCAAGGATATGCTAATTGATATTACTGTGCTCTGAAGAGGGGGGAGGGAAGAAGTATGGAGGGTATGATACCTACTTCAGCAACAGAAAATAGAGCTCTTCTCTGTCTGGCTTTGTGTCAGAATGAGAACAGTGGCTGCCAGGCCTGTTATAGCAGGTGCATGTTCCTGTCCTCTAGTGAACATCTCCAGCAGCTCTGCAGTGGATTTCACCTCCAGTCACATGGCCTGAAAGCTGCTGCTTAAATGGAAGCTGAAAAGTCAGGTAGACCAGGGGATGCTGTTAGTGTGGCAGACAGGGGCACAGCTCAGCAGAAGTAGCTCACACCAGCTGCTGGCTGAGGCTTTGTTCAGCTCTGAGTGAGCCCAGGGTCCATGGGGCTGCATTCTCAGAGTGCTGAAGCAAAAAACAGGGCCTTTGCAACTCTACCACCCAGGTAAAAGCCCAGATGGAAGCCCCAGAAATTAACTTTTGAAAACTGAGATCAGTGCACACACCATGAGATTCCTCTGCTTTTGAGAAATCAGCTCCTTGAAGGAGGTTTGAGGGCATTTTTTTTTCCTGGCAGTATTAAAAATCCAATGAAGCCATTCCTTCTGGAAATGAAAGATTCCTCTAGTACCCAAATGGAAACCCTTGTGCTGAGACAACACTTTCCAGGAAAAATGCACAAGCCTGTCAGGATCTCGTTTCATTTTGACTAAGGGGGGATGCAGCCCCCTGGAACCAAAGACTGAATGAGCTCTGTGGTGTAAGGAAAAAGGATTAGAGGGAAAACAGAAAGAGAGGGAGGTGTTGGGGATATGATGTAAACAGATGCTGACTGCACCTAACAATGCAAAGAAGTCAATTTTCCATTAAACGTGAAGTTTTTCTGTCTTTCCTTCCTGCCACTGCTTTTCAGATCACCCAGTTTCACAGCATGGCTTGCTCAGGTGGCTTTGCCATCATCGATTTCTGCCCAGCCACTTGAGCTTTAGTGCTGAATGGAAATGGATTTGCAGAAGCGTGTGGCTAGGAAAGGAAAGAGCTGATGGATTTTGTGAGGGTAGGAGCAGAAATTGGTTTGACCTGTGCTGCTCAGGAGAGCAGAGATGAGCAGGTGTGACAGTGGCACAGCTGGATCAGTAAGAAATGCAGATGTGTCCAAGGTGCCAAGGGAAGGGCTGTTTTGTGTGAAAATGAGCTGAGGCTTCCTAACGTCGGGTGCTCTGGGCTCGTGCTGATGGATGAAACACTGCAGATTTGGCAGCTTCAGCTCACCAGTTCCACTCCACCAGTGCAAGGGAATTTCTCAGTGTGTGACTTCCAGTTGGCAGGTTTATAGCCTACCTGGAGCTGGCTCTCAGCAGCAGGAGCCAGATGTTGCTGAGGCAGGTGTCAAAAAAGATCCTTGAAATTAAATCTGGGTGGTTGGGGGCTTGTTCCTCATCTGGTTTCCACTGAATGAGAGGTGCACTGAAGGTTACAGCTGCTTAAACCTTCTTATAATAAGGCATGGAATCATGGAATGGTCAGGGCTGGGATATTAAAGCTGCTCCAGCTCTACCCCCCTGCCATGGCAGGGACACCTCCCACTAGAGCAGGCTGCTCAGAGCCCCATCCAGCCTGGCCTGAGAAACTGCCACGGATGGGGCTGCCCCCACCAATCTGGGCACCCTGGGCCAGGCTCTCACCCCCTCCTGGGGAAGAAGAAATTCTTCCTCATGGCTGAGCTGAATCCACCCAGCTCTAGTTTTTATGTTTAGTTTTGGTTTAGTCCTATCACTTCCATGTTTTTGGAAGCCTTCAACGTTTGATACAAATCTTTCAGGTTATTAAATAGTGGAATTTTTGTCTTTTTTCTTAGGGCTTTTAGTAAGATGCACATGAACACCTCCTAACCCAGTTACTCCAGAGGAACTCAGGTCCAGGGCAGTACCACTCCCAAGTATCCTGTGAATTCTTAGTGCCCAGGAAGATGAGGCCAGGTGTGGGAACAGAGCTGACAGGGTGATGGAAACAAAGCTGAGCAGCTCCCAGGGAGGGGGTGCAGTCCCCATCTCTGGAGGGGTTGCAGAGGCAGGAGATGTGGTGCTGCAGAGCAGGGGCTGCTGACCATGGCAGTGTTGGGTGGAAGGTTGGACTGGATGATCCTGGAGGGCTTTGCCAACCTTATGATTCTAGGTTTTGTAGGTCCCAGCTGAGCATAACAGAACTAGAAACATCTAGGCATGAACCTTTCAACACAACCAGTAAAGTTTTACTGGATTTCAGTGTGCCCAGACTGTATGGAAATGGGTCATGGGTGCCCACAGAACCCCCCAGGGGCCTCTGTGCAGAAATTACAGGGATCTGTTTGGGATCTTATGTTAGACTTGATTTGCCTTGAATTAGGGAGCTGTGTCTCTTCCCTCCCTCTTCCTTAAAGAACACAAGACAAAAAGGAGAAAACAAGCAATTAAACAATTAGGAAAAACATTTAATTAAGCAAAAGCCTCCAAGGGGGAGTCTAATAAAGAATTATTTACAGGTGGGGTCACTTGGTGAGAGCAGGCAATGGCCATTGAGCTGTGGTGCCTGGTGCTGAAATGCCACAGGAATGTCAGGCTGGAAGGGGAGTTTGGATTCTTTTCAGGTCCAGCAAGATTCACATTTGTGAGGAGGGATGGGTGAAACACGAGGGAATGTGTTCTGATGGTGGGTTTGGTGGGTTTTTTTTCACTGTCCCATGTGTTAATCAAGCTCAGTGGTGAGATAAGAGGAGGATTTGGAAACAAAAGTGCGAATTGGTATGGAAATGATGTGTTTGGCTACACTTGGCAAGTGTGTTTGGAATGCTGCTGATTTCTTTGGAGGCATCTTGCAAAGGAAAGAACTGAATAATGATTTGCTCTCTGTCTGGTGATACTACCCTGAATAATTTACTTGAGTCTGCAGCTGAAATTAGATAAAACAATTGCAAATGCACTTTATTTTTAAAGGCAACTTAGGAACAATTTTTTTTTTATGTATGTTAAAAAATTTAACTGGTTCATGCTTCATTTAATCTCCTTTTCTTATAGAGGTTGTTTATTGTGATCCAAGATCTAACTAATTAGGGAACTATCTCTCCTAACTAGTCAGGGAAGGCAAATTCCCTGAAGCTGCTGTGTTTACTTTCTGATGTCAGTGTGAAAAATGGCTTTTTTAATCTGCTCTGATAAAAGCAACTGGAGAGCACTGATTGAGCAAAGGGAGCCTGTCCATCTGAGCTCAGGAGGAGGGTTTCTTTAGCAAAAAACAATGTCTATTTATCCTAATTCAGTGCTAGTTTGCATGCTTGAAAAGTGTAGGGGTTGTAAAACAGTCCTGCCTACCATGGGCCAAATTCAGGTGCTCACCTGACACCTAAACTGTATGCAGCTGCCAAGGGCTTCATTAACTCATGTTCTCTGTTACAGCCTCAGGGAAGCTCCCAGGTTCTTAGGTTCTTCTCCAGAATGTCTTTTCCCAGGTTGGAAGCTGAGGCAGGTGCCCCTTCAGGGAGGGAAAACATTAGTTCACCTTTTCATTTTGACACAGGGGAAGCATGCACAGTTATTGCAGGAGGAGTGCTGTAGTAAGCATTTATCTAATTATTCAGATCTTATTTAGGGAATCTGATAGAAAAGTTGAGCAGTACAAAATGCCATTTCCCAACCCAGCTCCCTGTCCCATGATCAAGATAAACCACATCCACTGCTCCAATAAGAATAATTTGCTAATACGAATTTAGTACAAGGATCAAGATAATGTAAGTAAGATAATTAATGTAATGTAATGTAACTCTTCAGGTCTGGCATTTAGAGCTCAATGCTGGCACCAGAAATGCTCTTCTACTGTATGTTAAATCTTGTGTTTTGAGGGAACAAAAAGGAGTGAGAAAAATTCATCTCTCTCAAAGCAAAAGCCAACATATATCAGTACAGGCCAGGCTCTGCCACTTAGTGTGTCTGAAGACTGGGGATTTAAAAGCCATGGAGATGTGGTGCCAAGGGTCAGGGTTTGGTGGTGGGCTGGGCAGTGCTGGGTCAATGGTTGGACTCAATGACCTTAAAGGTCTTTCCCAACCTCAGTGTGTCTGTGGTGCCAAGAGATCTCCTGCAGTGCTCGTGGTTTCTGCCTTGAAAGCCCAGGCAGGTGTCACCAGAGCCCCTGCTGATGGTGCCAGGTCTGCTGGGTCTGCAGCTCCCTGAGGAGGTGTGAGGGGGAGGAGGAGGAAGAGAACAGGCTGCAGCTGCTTCCTGAGCATCCCTGATGGAGCTCCATGAGATGAAGGTGCTGTGGGCTTCTGGTCTGCCCTGCTGAAACAGGAGGCTTTCAGTGTAGAGCTGAGTGCTGGTCCCTTTCCCTGCTGCTGTTTGCACCAGTTTCTGGGGTGCACATGTCCATGCCCTGCCTGTGTAAGCAGAGTGGTGAAGGGAATCCCCCCAAAGCCACCCCTGAGCAGCTGTGTGGGGAGCATGTCCCTCAGGACAGGGTGTGAGTGGTGACAGGGGGAAGAGCACTGCAGCTCCAGTCAGGAGTGACCTTAAAGGCCCTTTCCAGCCAACCCAATCCTCTGATGGTGTGATTCTGAGCAAGATTTGAGTAGCAGGTGAAGCATTACCAGAATCATGTGCTAGACAAGTTATTAATTCATTGAACTTCTGTCATCATTAACTGTGTAGTCCACTGCTGATGCTCTGACAGGGAAGTGTGGATGTGTGCAGCCCACTTTTGATCAGGGCTTTGTGTGTTAACCTTTTGCCAAATAACTCCTGCTATTTTTAAATATTTATTAAAAGTGACTTTTTCAGGCTTGTTCAAATGAGTCAGCTCAGACATTTTAGAGCTGCTCCCAGATTATCTTGCAGTTTTAATTGTCAGTTTGTGAGAAATTAAAATTAAGCCTGCAACTGAATTGTTTAAATTTGTAGCTAGTGGGAATACAAATAGGAAAGGGCTGAGTGGAGTGTTTGTCATTTGTTTGGGATTCTCTGCAATTTCTATGTATTTTAATGAATTGTTCCTGTTCTCCTTTGGTATGAGGGTCTGAGCAAATCAAAGACCAAATGTGTGTCTAATGACTGTACAGCACACAGCAGTAAAACGAGATTTGGGCTCTATCCTGAGGTTCTGGAAAGGAAAAGTGCAATGAAATTCTGGGAAAATACAGTGAGTACTTCAAAAGCAACTTGGCTGTTAGCATATGAGCTGCCTTTTCAAACGGGTATTCAGAGGGTTCCCTGGGGGCTGCTTTTGTGTTTTCTCATGTATAGGAGAAGGAAAACAAATGCAGAAGCTGCAGGGATTTATTTGACAGGCTTTGGAGAGCAGCTGCCATACAGACTTCAGTTGCTGCAGCCCTCAGGGACAACTTGCCTGGTTTAGGGTTTGCTTTAGTGCTGCTCTCTGAGCATCATGGAGTTAAATGGCATGAGGCATCATGGAGTTCCCATGGAGCATTATGGAGTTCAGTCCAGTTGGTTACTGGTCACAAGGGTGTCCCTCAGGGAGCAGCTTTGGGGCCACTCTGCTTTGGTGTCTTTACTGATGACTTGGGGATTGAGTTACCCTCAGTCAGTTTGCAGATGACACCCCATGGTGTGGGGGTGTTGATCTGCTGAGGGCAGGAGGCTCTGCAGAGGGGCTGGCACAGGTTGGGTGATGGGCCCAGGCCAATGTCTGAGGGACACTGAGGCCAAGGGCCGGGTCCTGCCCCTGGGTCACAACAACCCCCAGCAGCTGCAGGCTGGGGGAGCAGTGGCTGGACAGTGCCCAGCAGAAAAGGCCCTGGGGGTGCTGGTGCCACCCATGGGCATGAGCCAGGGGGTGCCCAGGGGACAAGAAGCTCCTGAGGGGCTGAGAGAAGCAGTGTTGTGAGGAGAGGCTGAGGGAGCTGGGCATGGGCAGTGTAGAGCAGAGGAGGCTGAGGGGGGAGCTCATTGCCCTCTCCAGCTCCTGCCAGGAGGGTGCAGAGAGGTGGGGGAGGCCTCTGCTCCTCAGGCACTGCTGCCAGAAGCAGGGGCTGGGCTGAAGCTGCAGGAGGGGAGGGTTCCATTGGCTCTGGGGAAGCAATTCTTTCTGGAGAGAGTGGGGAGGCCCTGGCCCAGGCTGCCCAGGGAGGGGGTGGAGTCCCCAGCCCTGGAGGGGTTTCAGAAAGGAGCTGCCATGGTGCTTCAGGACATGCTGTGGGGGAGGCAGGGAGGGGGGATTGCTGGTGTTGGAATGGTTGGGTGTTTAGGTTTGTTGTTGTTGGAGGTTTGGTTGGACTGGGTGATCTGGGAGGGCCATTCCAACCAGAATTACTGTGTGGTTCTGTGGAAAGTAATGGAATTTGGAGATGTCCTGAGGCAGAGCCTGTCAAGAGAGCACAGAGAGGGTTAATGGGGAGTACCAGAGTTATTAAATGCTGTCATGGGATAATACTCTCCCACTGGCATATAGTGCAGAGACATTTGTTGGCAATTAGTGCCAGGCAGAGATGTTTGTGTTTGAAGGAGATACTGATCCTCTGATACTCCACCAGCACATAATGACTTGATTTCTCTGCTATCAATTGATTGAGGCACTGTCAATGGTTTTCTCTGCTGGCTGCTGGTGCAGTAGAGTGACAGCTCCTTGCTCTAACTGATTGAGTTGTTTGATGTAATACTGATCAGCTCACTGGGTTTATACCTGCTCCTTGTTCTAGCCAGTTGTGGAGTGACACCTCTTAATTGTACAATTTCTGTTCTGAGAAGTTTGTAGGAATAATTGCAGGAAGTGGAATATGAAAGAGGAGATTTCAGCCTTGCCTGCGGTGCAGTGCAGAGGGAGGTGTGGATTTCCTTGGGAAAAGGCAGAGTCCAGCCTGTAGAAAACTGTCACCAGAGAGTCATGGGAATGCAACAGCCCTGGAAGTCTGAACTGCCAAAGTGATTGATGAGAACCCTTCCAAATACAGCAATAAACCTGAGCAAGATCATATGTGGAAGAGCTGCCTGCCTGGGCACCCTCCCTAGGTGCTGAGGTACCAGCTGAACTCCACTCCTGTGGGTCCACAGGAGGTGCTGCAGCCTTTCAGCTGTGAATAGGCCTTCTCCTGGGAGAAGGACACCTGCTGGAAGTGACATTTCCAGAGCAGCTCTCCCACTTACCTGTTTGGACAGATCCTGGCTTCATGCAGTTTGGGGGCTTTGTTTTGAATAAGACAGTTATGATTTGGAAGGCTTCTAGGCCAAGGCAGCCTTTGAAAACAAAGGACCTCACACAGCTCCAGCTTGTGGCTACACATTGACACATTGGCATCTGATGATGGTGTTCTTATTTTCCTCTCAGGCACTGGATGGAGTGGTCAGAGACTTCTCACATCCATGGCAGGGGGGTTGGAATTAGATGATCTTTAAGGTCCCTTCCAATCCAAACCATCTGATGATTCTAAGATCCTTTCTTCCGTTGCTGAGTGCTGTTGGGTTCTTATTCTCCCTCACTTCAACTTCCCATGTTCAGGAGAAAACCTGCTCTTTGTTAGTTTATTTTAAACAAAAACCCAAACACAAAAATGTTCTTCCCAAAACCAGTAAAATAAAATCCAATCAGAAAATCAGCCAACCCAAAAACCCCAACCCAGCAACACTGTGCTGTGTGTAGTGTTAAACACCAGTAATTAGATACTTGCAGACAATTCAAAACACTTGTTTTTCTGGGTTTTATTTGTGAAAACACCCTTTTATCCTTTTTTATCCTTATCCTTTTATTCCCCCCTCCAAATATCTGATATACCTTCTTGCATTGGTAGGATCTAATGGAGTTTTACTTGCAATGACAAGATATTTTCTCTTCTGGCTGTCACAAAACATGACTTGCTCGTCATTCTCTACCTTCAGAGCACTGGCAAAGTTGCTGGCACCAGTGCTGATGTGATTCAGGAACCTGTGGGTTGTTCTGCTCTTGGCTGTAGGTGATGATGATGGAACATAATGGACTTTTAGGAGTGGAGTACGTTCCAGCACCAAGCACAGAAGCCTGGGGTGAGTCTTAGCTCTGCCAGTGGGTTTCTCCTGTGGGAAGGGGTGATGGAGATCCAGTGTCTCCAGAGGTACTGATGGTGAGGCCTTGATTGGTCATGGAGATAAGGGTGACTGCAGATTCACTGTAGTGTTTACTAAGTTTACTGTCCTCTTCTGGGCATCCTGATGGAATGAAGTAAAATACACTGGTAAATACTTAGCTTTTGAGCAATATTTGGTCACATGCATGTTTGAAAATAGAAAGTGAAGAAAGGTCAAGCACAGCCAGTTCATCTCTCTCTGAAGGGACTCAAGCTCTTTACCAAGCCCAGGAAGGGCTCATTCCAGGATACTGGCAGAGGTTCGGGTTTTTCTATTCTCCACAGGTAGGATGCTGCTGTTTAGAGAGAGCCAGCACCTCCAGCCTGCAGACTCTTCAGCTGGTGGTCAGGAGCTGCCAAATGCCTGTGGGTCTAATACAGCCATCCCACAGCTCTTCCTCTGCTTGGAAGATACTACACTAAGAAGAAGAGAGTGAGGGAGGCACAGACACACGCTCATCATTTTGTGTCATCATTGTGCAGCCTGAGTCATTAGTGCCTGGCTCACTGTTACCAGCTCAGTGTGCTGGTAGAAATCTCTGCCACCACTCATGCAAAACAGGGTTCAGAACCATTCATAATTGAAAAATGGCCTAGAGGATATTTCAAAACAATAAATAAGCTTCTCTGGGGACAGCAAGTCTTCTTTTCTTTTGTCTCACCAAAAACCCCACCACAGTCAACATACTTGTGATGGAGATGTGGGTGTGGAATAAACCAGGGAGAGGTATCACACAGGCAGGCACTGGATTGTTCTGCTTAATTTTGCCTGTGGATCAGAGTTAGTTTGCTCACCTGGTAGCTCTTCTGGAATGTTCAGATTAAGCAGGTGTTCTGTGCTCTGTTTAAAAAAAAAAAAGCCAAGTTTTCCTGTTTCTGGCTTTTGAAGATTCCATAAGGTACAGTTTGGGTGACTCCCAGCCTAGGTTGACAAGAGGATCCAGCACTAGGTGTGGCAGTGCCCATGGTGCATGGCTGTGGTGAGCAGCTCACTGCCCGTGGGATTTACCCATTCACTTGACAAAAGTAAAGCCCTGGCTATCAAAACCTGGGCTTTAATGGAGAGGTGACTATTAAGACTTTCTGCAGTGATTTCTCAGATCTCTTTAATAGGAAAATCTCAGTCATCTAGTCAGTGATACTTAATAAAACGCCCCGTGCCTCATTCCTTCAGCCTGTTCTTTCCCAGCAAGAAATGTTGTTTCTAACATGCTGGTGGATTTGTCATGAAGAGTGATATCAGGGCATCTAAACTGCCACTGTCAGAGAAGAAGGGAAGGATTCACCCTCTTGTACACTCAGGGAAACTGAGCCATGTGGTGGGATTCTTCCGCTAGGAAAAAGAGCTTGGATCAGTTTGGTCCCACTTGATATATGCTGGTCCATAAGTGATGAGCAAAACTTGCTGAAGATGATCTGTTTGTGCTCCATCCATCCCTGCAGCAGTGGCATTGCAGAGGAGGTGAGGGCTGTGTTGCAAAAGGCTAAAGCATGTGGCGGTGGTCTCCTGAAATCCCAGCTGAGGGCACACAAAGGGTTCTACACCCAGGAAATCTTGACATAGTGCTGGCTCAAAGATGAGTGTGTGGGGAAAGGGGTTGAAACTGGGAAAGGAGGAAAAGCACCACTGTGGTGGTTAGGAAACTGCTGGAAAGGCTGTCTGAGAGCAGGGCATGTTCCTCTGCTCACTCTCATGGCCTGCACTGGGAAGTGTGAGCAGTTACCCTTTGCCAGACAAATGTGTCATCATGCTTGCTGAAATACTCTGCATTGCCCCTGAGTTTTCTGATGCCTGTCACATCACCAGTGGTGTGACACCATCCTTAGTGCAGGTTATTTTCCAGTAAATAATGATGACATTTGAAGGAAAAAAGGATTTCTGTTTCTTCAGAGGTTGATTTAGTTCTATTTAAAAAAAAAAAAAACAACAAAAAAAAAACCCAACCTTTGTAGGCATTATTTCCTTGCAGTACATTTGGTAAATCAGCAGTAGTTAATACAAGGTAGAAAAAATGAATGCAGCAGCTCCATAATAGTGGGTCAGCCAAGGGCAGCTGCCTTGGGCTTAGCTCTGTAAATGCAGCAAACAGCTCTAGTGCCAAACTGGCCATGCAGAGCTGGAGCTGAGGCCTTGCAGGACTCCTTCCAGCCACACTGGGTAGCCCCACTCATGGATATATTCAACCTTGTACTGATCTCTTAATTTCCAGCCTAATTCTACACAGAATTAATGTAACCCTTTGCCAGATTTGTTCTTTGATAGCCCTTCTCTTACAGCTTCTTCACCCTCTCCCCTCTATTTACCTTGTGTCCTTTCAGCCTTCCTGCTGCTGGATTAAACCACACCATAAATGGAGCCCATTATGACACCACTGACCATCTCAGGAGCCTTTCCTCCTCCTCATCCTCCTCCTCCAAGGTCCTGTTTCTTTCCCAGGGGTGAGCAGCCCTGCAGGGGTTGCTCCAGTGTGTGTACAGCCAGTGCCTTGTGCCATGCTTTTGATACTGCACTGCCTGTGTTGTGGCTCACTGATGATCTGGGATCACTGTTGTTTTGCTTGTCACAGTTATGGGTTTTTTTATATGCAGGGTTTCTTTTTCTCTGTGAATTCTTTTATAACTCTGAAGTCTCAGATTAGAGCAGAAATCCTTTTTATTACTCATAATCTTTCACACTGTGATGTCACAAAATTCTGATTTCTGTGATGCTCCAGGTCCTTCCTTTATGACTCCCTGACCTTCCCTTGGGAGGCCACTGGCAATGCCACCAGCACTGGGCTCCAGCAAATACTGGGGAGCTGCTCCTAGGTTTTCTGGCAACATCTGTAATGCACATCCAGAGTCCAAGAGAGGCTTTGGAGAAATGCCAGCAGTACTAGTCTTAGCTTTGCTAGCTCCCCTTTTCTTCTTGTCATTTCCATCTGTGGCCAGAATCTTGCCCACCTCACAGGGATCAAATCCCCTTTTCTCCAGATGAATTACTGATTTTCTGTCTGGCACACAGTGTTCTAGCAAAGTATTTTTTCCTTAAAAGAAGTCAGCTGTAGGAGAAGTAATCTCTGTGCTCTGCAGATAAAGTCCACCACATTTCACCCCTGAGAAACAATAGTTATTTTGTCAGAGAAGATTAGATGAATCAGACCTGATGTCCTCCTGGTGAGCCTGTGCAATATTTATTCCACTTTCTAGTCACCTCGATATGTTTTTGCAAACTTCCCTGCAAAATTTGTTCCCAAGCTTTGCCTGCAACTGAGAACAGCCCTGACAATTTCATCTGTCAGGCTGGGGGCTGACCTGTTGGAGAGCAGCTCTGGAGAAAGAGACCTGGGGGTCCTGGTGGACAGGGAGATGACCATGAGCCAACAATGCGCCCTTGTGGCCAAGAAGGCCAATGGATCCTGGGATGCATTAGGAGAAGTGTGGCCAGCAGGGCAAGGGAGGTTCTCCTGCCCCTCTACTCTGCACTGGTGAGACCCCACCTGGAATACTGTGTCCAGTTTTGGACACCCCAGTTCAGGAAAGACAGAGATTTACTGGAGAGAGTCCAGTGCAGGGCACCAAGATGCTGAAGGGAGTGGAGATCTCCCTGCTGAGGAGAGGCTGAGAGAGCTGGGGCTCTTTAGCCTGGAGAAGAGGAGACTGAGGGGGGAGCTCAGCAGTGTCTGTCAAGATGTTCAGGGGAGTGTAGGGAGGATGGAGCCAGACTCTGCTCAGTGCCATCCAGTGACAGGACAAGAGGCAATGGGAGTCAGTTGGAGCACAAGAGGTTGAGGGGAAACACAAGGAAAAACTTTTTCCCAGTGAGGGTGGCAGAGCCTGGCAGGGGCTGCCCAGGGGGGTTGTGGAATCTCCTGCTCTGGAGACATTCCAGCCCCCCCTGGATCTGTTCCTGGGTGACTTGGTCTAGGTGCCCCTGCTCTGGCAGGGGGGATGGTCTGGATGATCTTCTAGGTCCCTTCCAGCCCCTGACACTCTGTGATTGTGTGTTTGGCAGTCTAAGCCTTGTGTTTGCTCTTGCATGCTCCTGCTGTGACAGGTTGATTCAAACATGCCTTACTCGTAAGGCCACGTGTAGGTCAGAGGGGACTTGGAGCAGGGGAGAAGAAATCACCCTGCACGCTGGAGGGATTTCAAAGAGGAGGTGTTTAGCATAAGGAGGATGTTCTTGCAGATGTATAGGAGTGAGTTTGGCATGTAACTGATGGATTTTCACGTGGGTAGCAGTGAAAACCTAATTTCTTTCAATCTCAACAAGGAAACTGTGGCTATTGAGGTGTTTAACCACCACCCAGTGGGACAGGAGCAAGGTCTGTGCTGCCTGGTCTCTGCCCGGGGGGTGCCAGGCTGGGTGCCATGGCAAGGATACAGCACAGAGATGTGCTGTTGCCCAGGGACCTTAGTGTCCCAAACTGGATGTGTGCACTGCTCTTTCTGGAAGGCAATCCCAGAAATCCCTCCTTAGCTCTGGCAGTGAAGCTGGTTGATTTGGGTGTGTGCTGGGCCATGGCAAGGGAGGGCAGTGCCAGCTGGGTTCCTGCTTGTGTGATCAAAAAACCTCTGAGAATTTGAACTTAATGTCTTCAAAACTTTGACTGTGCTGATTTTTGCTTTCAGAGAAATTTCCTGCATGTCTTTCAGGTATGAGAAATAAGAAACTCTGTATGCTTTAGCTGCCTATGAAATACCAAAGAATCACAGAAGCACAGACTGGTTTGGGTTGGAAGGGACCTTTAAAACCCCCTGCCCACCCCCCTGCAGGGAGCAGGGACCTCTGCACCCAGAGCAGGGTGCTCAGAGCCCCCCCAACCTCCCCTGGGATGGTGCCAGGGCTGGGGCAGCCACCACCTCTCTGGGCAGCCTGGGACAGCCTCTCACCACCCTCAGTGCAAACAATTTCTTCCTTCCCTCTACTCTAAATCTCCCCTCTTTTAGTTTCAAACCAGCACCCCTTGTCCTGTCCCAACAGGCCCTGCTAAAAAGTCTGTCCCCATCTTAGAGTGTATTACACTGCAGCTTGTATGGACAGTGTGTACCTAGAGATGTCCCAGCTGAGCAGACTCCCTCCACACACTTCAAGAATGCTTTCTGAGGGCACAGTGTTATCGTTTTCTCTGGATCAGTTTCTATTGTTTATCTTGAGCTATGAACCAGTTAATTTTAACAAAGCAGGCTAGTTCACTTGCTTCATACGCAGTATCTCTTGAGACATGACTGGGGTGAGGCTTTGTAAAGAAGCAGCCAAGCAATAATCCTTAATTTGGAGAACTAATTTTAAACCAAAACGCAGAAGCAAAGTGAGGTCTTGTCTGAGATGACTCTTATTTTTCCTGTCTGAAATTGCTTAAGTGTCTGGAATGGGAATAATAGGAGAGAATTTCTAAGCAGGTTGGCTTAGCTCATTTTTCAAATACAGCCATAGTCCATCAGAGGGATTTCAGCTGAAGGTTTTGTCTGCATTTTTATTTTGTTCTGAGAAATCATTATTTTAATTTCTGTGTGTCACTATTCTGTGATCCTTATGGATACAGATGTATTTCTGCAGTGAGTGTTAATACACTTGGGAAAAGAAGACCCTCAAGGTAAAATTAAGTCAATTACTCATGGTCAGGGAACAATAAAGGGATCAAAAAGATAGAACTGTCTTGAGGAACCTCAAAGCATAATGTGAAAATGACTTCATTCAGTTCTTGGCAGTCAGCAAAGACAAAACAAAGAATGAATTTACAACACAAAAGAGGAGAGATAGATCAGGTAACAATGACAACAACAAAGCCAGAGACTCGATAAGTAATGGAACAAGCTTCTAGGGAATACTGAGCAGTTATTAAACCAGGGACTTCATAGTTTAGACCAAATTTCCTCCTTTTTATCCCCTTTCTGCTGGATTACAAAGTTGTGACCTCAGCAAGCCTTGATGTGGCTTCTGGGTTTCTTTGGTCTCCCACACGTTCACTTTGTTTACACTCAGGAGCTTTTACACCAAGCATCAGGAGGAGAGAGCCTGCCCTACTGAACCCTGGCTGAGGTGAACTCTCAAGCTTCTTATAAACGTGACAGTTTGGGGTTGTAATGAATTCTGTCTGTTAAAGTACAGTGCAAATGCCCTAGGATATAGAGCAGGAACTGTAAAGTGTTTACACTCTCTCAAATACTTTTAACAAGAGATGTGTTTCCTAGACTAAAATACAATATGGTAACTTTTTTTTTTTCCAGGGGTGTGACTGGAATGCTGTTTAATGTTTTAAAAAGAGCAAGAATATAAAGTATGTCAATATCACAGCTTAATTAAACATGTCTAAAACATAACTTTTGATGACAGTAGTTTTGACCTATCCAAACCCATAGCATCAAATAGCTCAGCTCCTGTTAGTGCCTGAAGGGAGAAACTCCACTGGGGTAGCTGATGAGCTGAACGTGCCACTAGGAAAAGTGGCATTTAAATGGCTTCTCTGGTGAAGCCTGAGGTCTAATTAACTTGATTTTCTGCTTGT
>VYZU01009394.1:0-20094 GCA_013401355.1 Ceyx cyanopectus
TCATTGCCTCTGTAGGTAGTAACTTACCATGATAGTTAATGTTATATATTACTTTTCATATGAAGCTAGAAAAAGAGGTGTGAGGGTTTCTGAGGTAAACTGTAGCCCCTGAGAGGAAAAAGCAGATGGGGACAATCTATTCTGAAGCACCTGCCACACTGTCTCCCAGCTATACCATATAAAGAAGAAATATTTAAGCATATAGCACTGGTGGAAAGTAGAGAAACTTTTGCTTCATATGCATACAAAAATCTGTATGCATTTGTTCTTTGTGTTTGGCTTTATGCTTATTGACCCAAGCCTGTTATCTCTGCTTCAGTGGTTCCATGTACTTGCAGGTGATCCCAAGCAGAAATATACATTTCCTATCTATGAAGTATTTCTGCACAATAAGACTCTGTTTATCCCTTTGCTGTGCAAGAGCTCAGATTTCTGCTCTTAGTGAAACATCTGTCTGAGCTTCCTCATGCAGCTGCTGTATTCCTGCTTTTCTTCTGCTGCTTTTTGCTTTGTTCTGATCTTTAAAGATATATAGAAGATTAATGTAGCAACAGCAACATGGTAGTTAAAAGTTGCATGGGGATTTCCCCTTCAAATCTGACCTTTCCAGTGTTATTGAAAAAAGCACAATACTGGGAGATATATAATATATATCTGCAGCATCTTTTCTGCTCTTTCTAAAAATATTGCAAGGCTATATAGGGAGGCCAGAAAATTGAACTGGAAGGAGTCTTGAGAAGTCACTTAGGTCCCCTGCACCAAAACAGAGCTGCAGATATCCATGTATTCCTGAGAGATGTTGATCTTTAATTCTCCCAATCAAAGATAATCCTAAATGTCTCAGGGTGATCCCCTTCTGGGGAAGAACTAGGGCTGTTAGTGGTTTCCTAAGAGTTTTCCTTAGTATATAAAAATAAGAAAGAAATGGTGACTTTTTTTTGCTGCTATTGATTAGATCAATACCAGGTGAAGGAGAAGAAATTGGGTGCCTGGGTCAGAAATCCAGACCCATAAACTAAATAGGGTCCATGGGAAAATAACATCAACCTCAATCTGCTTATCAGAAGGAATACATGGAGGCAACTCTCTCTACTTTCCCAAAGAAGGCATTTCAGCCTTAATTTTTATTGCAAAACATACTGCAGATTCAAGGCCAAACAGTTTTTGGATGGTTATAAACAAGAATTGTTCACCTTTACTCAAATCCTGCTTATCCCATTTGTAACTCCACATACCACACTGACCTCTGAGATTTTCACTATAGAGCAGCTGGGGAAATCAATCAAGTCTGCAATGTTGCTGCACAGAAACAAAAGTGGAGGTTTTGAAGACATCTTTTTTTTTTCCACTAATATAAACAGGTAAGACAAAACTTGATTTTACAACTCAACAAATGATCCAAGAAGGACCCTAAAATAGCTAATGGGGCACTGTAGGTTTATAGAGTTACATAAAAGTCTCAGAGGTAATAATTATAGACAGACATGTGGTTTCCCATAAACTCTCAGAGGCTGAAAACCCAGACTACAAATTTTATGGAAGATAGATCCCTCCTGAGATTTTCTGTCTTATTTTGGCTAGATCAGAAAGACTGTGATTGATAACAGCCTCCTAGAAATTTGGCACTTTGAACCTGCAGACTGCTCCAGCTTAGGTAGAAGCAGGAAATTGCAACTTATTATTAAATAGGTATACATTAAAGAAAGCCACTTTCTCAAATAGAATTAAAATGTGGTTGTCACTTGTATCATGTTTTCAAGAGCTCATCTTTTACTACAGCATTTAAACTGAACTGTCCAGTCCCCAGTCTTAACAGCAGTGTAAGACTCCCAAAGGCTTCAGCTGAAGTCAGGCCACATTATGCTAAGCACTGCTCATAAGTAAAAATATAGAACCAAAGTAAGCAGATGACACTTCCCATCTACTTAAAATAGAAACTGCAAGTGAAAGCAGAGATAAATCTGTTGCCACCAATTTACACACAGTAACCCATTTCAGAGGTGTTAAGCAATTTGATCAAGGTCACGTAAAACATCTGTGGCAGAGCCAAGAATTAAAGTTAAGGAGCAGTTTCATAGGAATTTCTAAACTCATTTGTTTTCTCCTCATTTCAATCCTGAAACAATAAGGAGGAAAGCATATGTAACATGCCTAAAAATAAAAGATACATGTTAAAGTCTGTATCATAAAGGTTTTATATCTCACAGACAGGCATGGTTATGCTACATCACTCAATTAAGTCTCCTAGTTTAGACTGTTGCATCTTTAGACAGAGGAACAGCACAAGTCTGAAATAAATGTATATGTCACTCTTATAAAAACAAAGCAGTATTCTCTTCTTCAAGAGTGATGGAATACATGAAACCCTTCTAAAGAGCATCATATCAGTTAGCAGACCTCCTTACTTAAAATTATATAGTACCCACCCGTTCAACAAGACAGACTACACACAAAGGCAGGGTGACGATGCTTGCAGAGCGATGAATCCACTTCCCCTGCCAAGAAGCAAGATGAGCAATGGCAGTGTGCATGTGGTGTGAAAAAAACAAACAAACTATAAAACAGTAGTTTCTTTCTGAGACAAAAGAAATTGGTTCATTTAGGGGCAGCTCAACACCTGTGATTTCAGAGAATATCACCGATGAGCACAGTCAATCCTTAACTTCTCTGTGATCTTCAAGTGATAACTCCTGCCTCCTCATAGATTCATAGATTCATAGATATTAGGGGTTGGAAGGGACCTAGAAGATCATCTAGTCAACCCCCCTTTTTCCTTTGTGGCCTTTCTTGGAACTAAAATCCTCCCTTATTCCTTACATCTTCCCGTCTCTGTCAAACAGCCTAACCATCAACTTGTTCAGTTAAATGCAGAGCAATTGTTCCCACTCTGTATTTCACTTAGAAATTGTCTGTTTTCATTTCAGCAAAGCAGTATGTCTGTCTCAGAAAACATTTTCACTTTTCCCAGTTTGTCTAATAAAAGGCTTTACTTCGGTTCCCAAGCTTAACCCGGATGATGTTCTTAGCTCATGATATCCAGAACAACATTAACTCTTCTCCCCTCTACCCAAAATATTAACAGGGTGCCCTCTAGTTCAAAATTACACAGCAACTGAGAGAACACTTCATCATTTGGATGGATATCTCCTGGTTTGGGGTACAAAGATGTTGGGAAGAGACAGATTTGATCACATTACTCAGTGACTGAAGCTCTATGTCAAATATTAGACAGTAGTGTGACTCTTTAAGACCCATCTGTCAACATTATTCATATGACACTTCTTACCCTACCATCTGAATCCCTTTAATGGGTCACTCTCTTCTG
Organism: Ceyx cyanopectus; assembly: GCA_013401355.1. Classification (NCBI taxonomy): domain Eukaryota; kingdom Metazoa; phylum Chordata; class Aves; order Coraciiformes; family Alcedinidae; genus Ceyx; species Ceyx cyanopectus. The sequence goes on from VYZU01009394.1 coordinate 3,326, forward strand.
TAAAGCATGATCATCACAAAGGCACTTTGGGTTCAATGAAATTTTGCTCAAACTTTGGAAAAGATAAGGAAGGGAATTTCAGAAAGTAAGAGGAGTGGCTTTTGTGCTGCTCCCTGTGGGTGGCAGAGCCCAGGTTCACACTCTAAGGACACAGGTCTAGGCAAGCTCTAATCAGCCATATTTTTAAAACCAGTAAAATGCCAGTTTACAGTCTTAACATTTGATTTGTTATTTTACAGGGATCTCAGGACTGCAGAAACTTGATTACTTTCCCTGAACTGTTTTCTTCTCTATGTTTTCAAAATCCTTCCTCTTCCCCATCTTCCTTCTGGCTTTATGATTGTGAATAATAGTGTGGATAAGAGTAGCATTTCATCTCATAAAATGTGGAGAGTACTTTTTGTCAGAAAATTGCCCGCATGGTATATGACACAGTCTAAGGATTCATCAGCCCCAGCTCTTCCAGTAGCTAGCAAAATAAAAATCTTGCTAAAAGTAACAAAACTGGTAGGGAACTAAGAATCTGGTCTTATGAGAATCCATTCTAAAATCCTGGGGGAAATAAATGAGTTTTAACATGCCAGCTGTTTTGGTATCTGGCTACAAATATTAAGAATCTGTGACTTGGAGGGAGAAAAATGCATCAAAAACCACAGTGGAGACAAGACAGTAGGAGAGCTTGAGAAAATCACATACAGATCTGCCAAATTATATATCATACCAATATATGTTATTTGGGGAAATCACTATGTGTTGTCCTATTATTTCACAGCAGCTATTATAAAGGTAACATAAGACATGCTTAACATTTCCCAGCCAATAAAAATGAATGTGTATAGGTAGTAGCCTGTATTTACAGGCTCTATGCTGCTACAAGATAAATCACAAATACACTTTTCCTCTCTGAGTTTGAAACATGCAGATTGCAATCATGTAAACAAAATAAACAGACAAAAGAAAAAAAAGCAACGAAAGAGGTTATTGTGAAAAGCACATGATAAGTTTGGCTTCAACAACATCTCTACCACATTTTCTGAGAGACACTGGGCATGTCATGACTTCTTCCCATGACATCTAATGTCAGTGAGCATTTTTTGTTGTTTTTTTTCCCCTTGGTTGTTTTGTTGGTTTTTTTGGTTATTTGGTTGGCTGGTTGTTTTTTTTTTCCCCCCTCTGGTGTTCTCTGTGCTTTCCCTCATTTCAATTTTATGTTTGTAAGAAAAATCATTTATCTCCTGTGATGAGTTCCTAAGGCTTCTGAGGACTGGCAGCATTCTACTGTCAAAAAGACATAGATAACAAAATAAAGTCCCAAGTAAGACAGTCCAGGCAATAAATCTTCTAGATTTAGTCTACAGCTAGTAGAACAGTGCTATGTTGAAGTAAAACACAAGATACAGCAGTCATTTAGGAATACAGAAGCTCTTCTAGACTCTGTAATTCAGTACAGCCCTTGGACAGCCATAGTCCAAGTTCATTTTTAGCAAAGTTAACAAAACGTTACATAGCTTTGTACTTGGAGATGCTGCATCCGTGATTTGTCCCATCTACCAATCACACTAATACAGCACAGATCTGAGATGTTTTCAGTTCCAGCCCTGTCCTGGCCATGCTCTTGGTGCATACCTGTCATGGACAGCAGCCCTGCTGCCAGGCTCAGGAATAGATCTCCCCAGCCCAGCAGCTCTGAAGAGCCACATCCCCACTGAGCCAGCTCACCTCCACCAGAGCTCACACCAGAGCTGATCCTAACTGCACAGTGGGGCAGAGCTGCACTGCCCTTATGATGTATAAGCTGATGTAGTTTTGGATTTGCTCTGACAAGTGAGCTATACCTGGAGGTGCTCTTGAGGCTGGGGCTGCGCTTTCAGCCTGGCACTCAGCCTGGCCATAAACTGTCTTTGGGGTCGGTAGGAGGCAAACCTGTGTTCAGACAAGATCCCCAGCAGCACTTTGGGCAGCCTGAAAAAGAAAGTCTATTGATTAACTGTAGGGTAAAATGTAGTGCAGTGTCCTAGACCATTATAATCCCATTCTGTCTTTGCTGAGCTTTTCAACCTCCCTGTCTGTCATTGTGTCATTCTTTTTCTTTTCCTTTTCCTTTCTTTTCATTTTCTTTGTGGTTTGGGGTTTTTTGTTGTTGTTGGTTTTTGTTTTTGCTTTTTTATTTTGTTGGGGTTTTTTTCTTTCCTTTAAGCACGAATGTCTTTATTCTAGGTTCTGAACTGAGCTCTACCCCCCAGGATTTGTATTCCAGATCTGTGCAATTTAGGGAGAGGAAACTGCAAACCTAGTTCACTCCTACTGACCAAGAAAGGGCAGATATTAGGATATCTTGTACCCCAAATACCTATTAACAACACACTCTATTCCACACATGCAAAGTGAAATAATGTGTTTCTTATATGAAATTATATTAAAACTGATTTATGGGAAATTATAACAAAACATTTAGGGACCAACTTTAAATGTGGTCCAATGGCACTTTTTGCAAAGTAAATTATTTGTTATTCAAGATATTAAACATACCTTGGAGGAACTGAACACAGGCATCAGAAATCAAAGTGATCACTCTACATCTGTGTTCCTTATACTTTGCTGGTCATGAACCTATTTTGCTTGTGTTTTCTCAGAAGCTTAACTTTTTAAGTTAAAGTTGGTTTTTTCTTTAAAGACAAAAAATAAAAAGATGAGAAATGCAGATGTGATCTGAATTTCTAAGGTCCTAAACCTCCTGATAAAATATTAGAAGAAATCCACATAATCTTCTTTTCCCATCACATATGGTTTCAGTTTGTGATTAATGTGCCACTTTACATTTGAACCACACATTTATTTTAAAATAATAACTAAAATATTAAGAAAAGCCATCAGAAAAATACGTTTTCAGACAGCCTTTCTTGTTTACAAATGTAGTAGCTGAAACAACCTGACTGTTCCCAGTTAAAGGGCTTTACACTATAGCATATTACAGACATTTATCTAGCTATAAACAAACACCCACTGAAAAGCAGCACGTTATGGCTAATTAAACAACAATAGGGTGGGGGAGGGAGGACAAGGAGGAAATAATAGTGAGTTTAACTGGAAAAACGTGGAGAGACTTGTAATGCAGCTAAAAATTCAGTGAGTCAAAAATATAAGCCTCCAAAATTAGTGCTCTATATAATACAAACAGCAGACAACATCAGCACCCCAGGGCACAGACTCAGCTGATTATCAGTCATCTTTTGTTAGTGGTACCAGACAAAGATTTGTAGCTTTTGTAATTTTAAGCAGAGATAAAATTAATATAATGTAATCAATATTGGACTTTCTACTGATACTTTGCCATTGATTTTTCTTCCAAAAGCTGCTGGGTGGGCTTCCTCACCCATCATGCCATTTCTGCTCAAAGAGGTAGATGCAGCTTTACTACAAAGTCGCCAGTAGCCTGAGAGGGGAGTGCTCACTATGTCTTGGTGATTTAAATCCATGTTTGAACTCATGCCCACCTACTGGTAGGGAGATGGCTGCTGCCCGGGGCTCCCACTCAGCTACTAACCATCCTGCCACCAGTCAGCTAGGGATCATTTCTGTGGGAGTTCAGCACCCATCCATAGGTGGGCTGCATGCTGGAGCCCCTGTGCTGGAGGGGTATATGGGTATCATAATCCCAAGGTCCACGTGGGACCCTTTGGTATTGAGCTTCTCATGAAGACCCCTTGCTGGCAGGATTGGAGAAAACACCACCAGAGATGGCAAGCCCCAGGCTTGGGGGATGCTTAGGCTGGTAGTCCTCATTTTTGCAGTTCCAGGCAGCTCTGATGTAAAAGACAAGCAGTCAGAAACACAAATATTTGTGGGATGTAAAAAAACACACTCCTATCCTGCATTTATTCTGAGCTCATCTCTGCCCTTCTTTTTAAATAACACATTAAAAATACATTATATAGCAATTTAATAATAACTCTTCATTCCTAAAGTAAGCAAGTATAATTTATCATCTTTTTTAAAATCCAGTAAATAGGGACAGAGGGTAAATATAGCCCAGTGCTGAAGAATCAGCCCAGGTTGTACTGCCCTGGACAGTGCTTATCCATCATGGGACAATTGCACCTGAGACAAGATGCCTTAGCAGTCACCACATCTCTTTTTTTTTTTTTGACCTTGCTTCCAAATCAGGCAGCCAGATAGAAGAGCAGCAGTGCAAATGGAAAGGCAGAGACTGACACCTTGTGCCCATGGCACCCACCCAGCTCTGCATCCATCTTGGCAGGCAGAGGATTGGCCACTGTTGCCAACTCTGGAGCTCAGCAAAGTCCTCAGAGCATCATAGATGATTTAGGTGGCAGGGAATCCTGGGAGGTCTCTGGAACCACCTCCCATCCAAAGCAGGGCCAGCTCTGGGATGAGGCCAGGATGCTCAGGGTTTTGTTCACTTGGGTCTTTCAAGATCCCAAGGAAGAAGGTTGCAGTGTTTTTTGGGCTAGGCTACTGCTGGGCACTGGACTTAAAACGGTTTTCAGAATAAATGACCAATGAACCAGTCCAAGTTTTAAAAATTAAAACTGTTGACCAGGAATCAGGGATTATAGCTCTGGGAGACAAGGAGATGTGATCATAACCTCAGAACCATAGAATGGTAAGGGTTGGAATTGAGATTGGAGATCAAGTCCAACCACTGCCTAAACAGGATCACACAGGGTGGGCAAAATACAAACAGATCCAAGTGGGTCTTACAGTTCTCCAGAGAAGGAGAGCACAACCTCTCTGGGCAACCTGTTCCAGTTCTTCGTCACCCTCATAGTAAAGAAGTTCGTCCTCATGTTGAGGTGGAACTTCCAGTGTTTCACAGAATGTTAGGGGTTGGAAGGGAGCTAGAAGATCATCTAGTCCAACCCCCCTGCCAGAGCAGGATCACCTAGACCAAGTCACAAACAAACTTTTCTGAGCGGGAATCGACAACAGTGGTAGCACCAGAATCTTAACTACTCAATCTAAAAGAGGTGTTTCCGCCCGGGATCGAACCGGGGACCTTTCGCGTGTGAGGCGAACGTGATAACCGCTACACTACGGAAACTCGCACACGCCACCTATTGCCATTACCTCCCATCCTGTCACACCGCACAAGTGAAAAGAGACTGGCCCCTTCTATTTGACATCCACCTTTAGGGTATTTGTAAACATTCACCTCACCCTGTCCAAAATCTCCCCGAATGGGAGCGGTCGTTTTGGGTGCTTCAGATGCTCCCTCTGGAAAAGATGAAACTATTCTGAAGTGACCGTTTCATTTTTGCTGCTTCAGTCGTTAATGTTTGTAAGAAGTGGCTGGATTTTTTTAATGGAAGGTGGCACAGATGAGATGCAAGGATTTACATCTGTGATAATCAAGGGAAATTTTGCATCTACAGAGTCCCTCTGTTAGACTACAAGCAGCGTGCATTTCATTTGTGGTTTTATGGAAAATATCTATTTCAGCACTTTTGCAAAACTCATTAGCTCAATCAATTTTAATTGGTTTTTTTATCTTCCTCCAGAGTGAACAGAGGAGGAAAATATAGATAAAGGGAAGAAATGTAAGCAATATCTGCAGATAACATCTTCCAGCATCTGATAACCTCCCAGAGACAATCTTTCTAGTGGTAAAATCTGTAACAAACTGTTGCTGGGAAGATGGAAAATGTCAAGTGGATCATAAAAGTTGCAGCAAATGTATACCTCTAAATGCTAGAGGTTTTATTGCAAGTGTGCTTTTCTCCTTTGTATTGAACTCTGTAGATCTTTCATAAAAAAAAATAAATAGAAACATTTTTGTAATATAAAATATATGCTTTTATGTATAGTTTCAATTATTCTTTTGTTATCAGTGTACCAGAAACAATAGTTACATTCTCTCTGTTAACTAAAAGAGTCTATTCAGACTCAAATGCTCAACACTGTGCTATCAGTTAAAGGAGAGAACTTTTGATTAATCTTCCCAAAGTCATAATGACTAACAAAAGCCTGTTTTATCCTGGGTTTTCTTTTGTTTTGTGGAGGGGTTTTGTTTATTTGTTGTTTTTTCCTTAAAAATATTTTTTCATCCTTTGTTCCTGCTAGTGAAGCTGCACTGCTACTTGTATAGGAAAGAGCAATATTCAAGAACTAAATTTTTTAATATGTGCTAGTATTTTTTGGTCTATGGTACATGATGTACCTCTAATAATAATAAAGTAGTAAGTGTAACATAGAGGGTGCTATACTCAGAATACAAATTAGCTGCTAGTCTTTTGAAAAAGGGTACATAAGAGACCTCTAGTGCCCAATAAGATGGAGGGTTCCAACACACTTGGAAGAGCTTGTGCAATGCAACAGCTGAATTGTACATATTGTGCAATTATGAAAATAATTCAGTATAACTAAAAGATTTATTCTAATATGTTGTTCTAGCACTAAAAATACAGCAATAAAAAATACACTTATAAACTGCTTTTTCAAAAAGGAACTCAGTGCCTTTTCTTTCATCACTCCACTGGTTCACTGTGAGCAATCCCATAGTAGAAGAGCTCGGAGGAGAAGGAAATAAAAAAATCTAAATAAAAAGATCTAAAAAAACCCCAAACCCAACACAGAAACCCTAAACCCAACAATATGAGTTCAGGGCATAATGTATCATAAAGAAGGCTAAACCTCTCTAAACACCAGGGAGACGAGAGAGCAACCTCAGTTTTAGGTAAGACAACTGCACCAGTGAACCATAAGGTTTCCTGGGACAACAATCAGTAATGAAATCCTCAGCCAGTCTAGTGTCAGGCAGGCAGTGCATACATAGCTCAGTCCAACATAAAACCTTAGCAAATTCTCAATTACTACAGAATATACAGACATAATAAGAAAAATACTGCAGAGATTTGTTTTTTTCTTAGAAATTCTCCTGTCTGTAGAAATCAGATTGGTTGAGATCATAACAGAGAAAGAATTAAGATTGCAAAGGGGCAGCATGACCAGAGGAGTGAAGGTATAAACCTGTTAGAATTCCTGAAAGGGGTTGCTAAGATGTAGCTGTGGGTGAATATATTTGGGTTTCCAAAATGGGTGTGTGTAACACTACCCAAACAAAGTATTTTTTATAAGAAATAGGTCCTCTTACAGGTTAATATCAGGTTAAGAGATGAAAAATAAAAGTCAGGAATGAATGATTATATAATTATTATATTTAATTATTATAATAATTTATATTATTACATAAAACTTCCACCATAATGGAAGTTGACACATGGATCCCTTACAGATGAGAGAGGAGCCACCTCTGTATTCAACACGCTTGAGAATTATCCAGAAAAGAAAATGAACTATATGATCAAGATTGTTGATGATAGTAATTCAGCACAGTAAAAAGATAAAATAGACTATGAAGAGTTGCAGAATGAGTCTGAGCAGCTGGATGGTAAAATTCAGTGTTGTTAAAGCACACTGATGCATATAGGGAAAACCAACTTCAATTAACCATACACACTAATGAGTTCTAAACTAGCTGTATAGCATAAAGGAAAACATTCCAGACATATAGTTAGTGGGTTTTTGGAAAAAGTGGTCAAAACAGTGAATAGAAAATTAGAAAAGGTTAGGAATAGAGAATAAAGCAAAAAACATTCTTTACCAATATATAAATACATGTCTTAAATAAGGCATGCAGTTCTGATCACCATATCTAAAAATGGATATACAATAGAATTCAGGAGGTAAAGTGAAGAGAGATAAAAGAGAAACTGTGAATAAGATACCTGTTATTCTTCTTTTTTTCATAATATGAAGACTTAAGGTTATCAGAAGAATTGGTCAGGCAAAAGATGCAAAAGCAAAATAAAAGGAATTATTATTGTGAGGGGTTAATTAAACACTGACACTCACTAGCACGTCAAGTGTACTCTGTCTAAAAAGTAAAAGGAACAAAAAACCATTAAAGAGAAAAATTTATGTAATCTTGGGCTCGGGAAGCCCATAGCCAGCAGATCACTGGGAGGAAATAACAGGGAAAGGATAATATGGTATTTGTCAAGAGTGATTTAGTCACTGTCAGAATGTGCACACACAGCCAGATGGGCCCATGGTTGTCAGTATCACTGACACTTTTGAATAACAAAAAGTCCACAAAGTGGTGGGAACAAATTTGCACAAAATGGTAGGAGTAATCTTCATCCCAGCTTTACCAGTATGTGAATAAATTTACTCAAACTCTGCCCAATCTTTATTTGCTTACCCTCCAGATGAATTTTCCAGTATTATTTTCAGGAGATAGAATTTGTTGTGAATGTCTTACCTGTCATGACTGTCATGGGTTGGAAATCACATTCTCTCCTTTCCATTTCTGTCTGCAGCTTGAATACCAGTAAGCAAAACCATAAACAAGGGAAATTCAGATATAAAATATCTTTGTGCCTGCCAGGAGCAGGATGCCAAGAAATTAATGTTTTTCCTCCTTCATGATTTACTCCATCTTTTCTCAACAGGCACATATTAAGGTCTTTCATAAAACCTAGCTAATTTAACTTTTATTTGCCAAATAAAAGCATTTTGAGGTTGTATGCTCTATGTCCAAAACAAATGAGATCAGTAGGAAATTTCCAAAAAGCCTGTGGAAAACAATTACAAGTTAAAAGAAGTAATTTTTTTCAAAGCGCAGGAATTTATCACTTGCCTTCCACCATCCTAAAGAATATTTCTGAACGATACTAGCTACTGACAGCAACACAGTATGATCATAAAACTTGTGGGGCAGTATTTTTCAGTGTCAATAAAGGCAACAGCCTCAGAAATGATCACAAGATGAAAAACAGGAAGATTCCTTATTAATACAGAAATGAAAACATATTTCAATAAAGGTGATGAATTTTAATTTGCCATTTTGGAAAAAAAAAATAAATTCAATATACAAGCTTGATGGCTTGGATAAGATATTCTGCCCAGGTATATAGGAAATTTTAAATCTGGGTTCAAAAAGCTGCATTGTTCTTGACTCTTAGAAAGGATTTTCAGTATTAAGGCGGAAATTTTGAAATAGATGACTTGGCACACTATCTCACAAGGCAGAATATCTTCAAATTAAATCTTAATTAGTACATCATTTTATGACATTATTAAGTTATCTTTTGTGGTTACTCTCCTGGAAAGCATAATCTTAATTCAGCCGAGACATCTCAAGTTGTATAAATANACATAAAACCTTAGCAAATTCTCAATTACTACAGAATATACAGACATAATAAGAAAAATACTGCAGAGATTTGTTTTTTTCTTAGAAATTCTCCTGTCTGTAGAAATCAGATTGGTTGAGATCATAACAGAGAAAGAATTAAGATTGCAAAGGGGCAGCATGACCAGAGGAGTGAAGGTATAAACCTGTTAGAATTCCTGAAAGGGGTTGCTAAGATGTAGCTGTGGGTGAATATATTTGGGTTTCCAAAATGGGTGTGTGTAACACTACCCAAACAAAGTATTTTTTATAAGAAATAGGTCCTCTTACAGGTTAATATCAGGTTAAGAGATGAAAAATAAAAGTCAGGAATGAATGATTATATAATTATTATATTTAATTATTATAATAATTTATATTATTACATAAAACTTCCACCATAATGGAAGTTGACACATGGATCCCTTACAGATGAGAGAGGAGCCACCTCTGTATTCAACACGCTTGAGAATTATCCAGAAAAGAAAATGAACTATATGATCAAGATTGTTGATGATAGTAATTCAGCACAGTAAAAAGATAAAATAGACTATGAAGAGTTGCAGAATGAGTCTGAGCAGCTGGATGGTAAAATTCAGTGTTGTTAAAGCACACTGATGCATATAGGGAAAACCAACTTCAATTAACCATACACACTAATGAGTTCTAAACTAGCTGTATAGCATAAAGGAAAACATTCCAGACATATAGTTAGTGGGTTTTTGGAAAAAGTGGTCAAAACAGTGAATAGAAAATTAGAAAAGGTTAGGAATAGAGAATAAAGCAAAAAACATTCTTTACCAATATATAAATACATGTCTTAAATAAGGCATGCAGTTCTGATCACCATATCTAAAAATGGATATACAATAGAATTCAGGAGGTAAAGTGAAGAGAGATAAAAGAGAAACTGTGAATAAGATACCTGTTATTCTTCTTTTTTTCATAATATGAAGACTTAAGGTTATCAGAAGAATTGGTCAGGCAAAAGATGCAAAAGCAAAATAAAAGGAATTATTATTGTGAGGGGTTAATTAAACACTGACACTCACTAGCACGTCAAGTGTACTCTGTCTAAAAAGTAAAAGGAACAGAAAACCATTAAAGAGAAAAATTTATGTAATCTTGGGCTCGGGAAGCCCATAGCCAGCAGATCACTGGGAGGAAATAACAGGGAAAGGATAATATGGTATTTGTCAAGAGTGATTTAGTCACTGTCAGAATGTGCACACACAGCCAGATGGGCCCATGGTTGTCAGTATCACTGACACTTTTGAATAACAAAAAGTCCACAAAGTGGTGGGAACAAATTTGCACAAAATGGTAGGAGTAATCTTCATCCCAGCTTTACCAGTATGTGAATAAATTTACTCAAACTCTGCCCAATCTTTATTTGCTTACCCTCCAGATGAATTTTCCAGTATTATTTTCAGGAGATAGAATTTGTTGTGAATGTCTTACCTGTCATGACTGTCATGGGTTGGAAATCACATTCTCTCCTTTCCATTTCTGTCTGCAGCTTGAATACCAGTAAGCAAAACCATAAACAAGGGAAATTCAGATATAAAATATCTTTGTGCCTGCCAGGAGCAGGATGCCAAGAAATTAATGTTTTTCCTCCTTCATGATTTACTCCATCTTTTCTCAACAGGCACATATTAAGGTCTTTCATAAAACCTAGCTAATTTAACTTTTATTTGCCAAATAAAAGCATTTTGAGGTTGTATGCTCTATGTCCAAAACAAATGAGATCAGTAGGAAATTTCCAAAAAGCCTGTGGAAAACAATTACAAGTTAAAAGAAGTAATTTTTTTCAAAGCGCAGGAATTTATCACTTGCCTTCCACCATCCTAAAGAATATTTCTGAACGATACTAGCTACTGACAGCAACACAGTATGATCATAAAACTTGTGGGGCAGTATTTTTCAGTGTCAATAAAGGCAACAGCCTCAGAAATGATCACAAGATGAAAAACAGGAAGATTCCTTATTAATACAGAAATGAAAACATATTTCAATAAAGGTGATGAATTTTAATTTGCCATTTTGGAAAAAAAAAATAAATTCAATATACAAGCTTGATGGCTTGGATAAGATATTCTGCCCAGGTATATAGGAAATTTTAAATCTGGGTTCAAAAAGCTGCATTGTTCTTGACTCTTAGAAAGGATTTTCAGTATTAAGGCGGAAATTTTGAAATAGATGACTTGGCACACTATCTCACAAGGCAGAATATCTTCAAATTAAATCTTAATTAGTACATCATTTTATGACATTATTAAGTTATCTTTTGTGGTTACTCTCCTGGAAAGCATAATCTTAATTCAGCCGAGACATCTCAAGTTGTATAAATAAAAAATGGAAAAGACACAATTTATTATACTGAAAACCAGTGGAACATTTACTTCAGTGCATTACAGCATGAGCTTTAAATAACATCTATGACACTTCGTAAAACTTATTGCCAAAGTAGTTATTTGTATTAGCAGATTCCTGGATCTAACCACTCTCCAAACTTCTTCCTCCCTGTCCCAGGTTTCTGCTAATTTCACCTGAAATGATTTGTGGCCCCCAAAAGGTGTGAATGTCAATTACGGACTTTTAAAACTCATTTACAGATACCCAATGGTGCCAACCATATAAGCCTCTCCTCATCTCATTCTAGATACTTATTACATTTTCCTCCTTTCTTTCAATCATGTGAAACATGCAAAGGAAGTGAGATATATTTACTTCTTGGGACTCGTAGGAATAGTCTATAATTATCTGAGAGACTAAGACCTTTTTATTAAAACAGCCATATTTACAAAGATTTAATGCATTTCATGACAGTGCATAATACAGACCAGTATTTTCCTGCTGCAGTGCAAACTTCAGGTCAAAAGAAATTTAGGGTTTCTGTATTAAATGGGACACGGATATAAGAGGAAAAAAAAATCCAAAGAAGGATCTAGGTGAGATGATCTCTAAATACAAGACAATAGCTGGTTTTATGCTGAGAGCACAAAACTGCTGGGAGAATAACATTGTTGACTGAAGGACATCAAATCAGGGTTCAGAAAAGCTTTGTACTAATCCTGTGTTGTAATGACAGCTTAAAAATTTGGTACTTTGATGAGTTCTGAGATTGACTTAAACCTCTTTAATTTGGCTTGCTGGTATTTAATCTTTTAACTTTGCATTCTTAATCAAAACTCAAAGCAGATCTTTAATCTTGTATGTATAAAATGGAAGATTAGAGGACCCTGACCTGCCTCTGGTAGACAGCTGTTTGCTTCCCCTTTTCCTTCTCCTTTTCACAGTAATAGCAAGTGAAAGTAATTTCAAACCTTTGGAAATGTTAGAAGAAAAGGGAAAGTACATAAACATTCTCTGACAGAGAAGAATTGGAACCCTTCTCTCTTCAGTAAAGAATTTAAATCCATCAAAACCTTTGCATGTGTTTCTTTGAAAATGTGGTTAATGTGACAGGAAAAGAATTCTGTTCTGGCCACACTCCTCACTGAAGAGGGAGAACTATATTCAGATTGCCTTTGCTCCTAGAACACCTGAGACAGCTACAGGCTTCATTGCTTTCTCAGGTTCAACAACACACAAGACAAGGACAAATGCTTTGTACACAGCTAGGAAATGTCTTCACTGATAAAAACGTAAATCTGTGACAATACTTCTACCAAACATGTCTGGCTTTATTGTGAAATCTTTGTGGTAGGAACAGGTTTTTTTCAAATGCATACAGTAACTCCTTGGAGACATTTAGATGCTCTTATATACCAAGAAGCCTCTTTAAACCTATTTAGTATTTGAAGGAGATTATGGCAGCATTAAGTCAAGGCATCTTAGATGATCTCAGCTGAAGGGACCTCATGGTGGGCACTTGCAGGAGCTGAGAGTATGAATATTTCAGCAGACATGCAAGGCATCATAAGGTGTGGTAACATCTCCTTTCCTCTTCCTAAGTGTTTCTATTCATCTGAGCCACCCATAGAACCTACCTACAGTGTCAGGGCATTTGAAGAGTAAAAAGTCTGGGCACGGATTCTTGAGGCACTGGGATAGAGGCTTTGCAGGCCACTAGGCTGCTCTTCCCTCTGATCAATCTAGTAATTAATCTCACTTTGCCACAGCAAGAGAGCTCCACGCCAGGGTTTTGTCTCAGACTTGGCATGAAGAGAAAGATCATTAAAGTATGGGTGATTTAACTGGTCCAAAAGCAAGACTATACCAGGCATTGCTAATTGCAAGAGAGATCTGCAATAAAAGGGAAAGTCACATCTCTTCATTTGAGAACTTCATTTATTCCCCACGTGTCAAGTTCCTCTCTTGTATAGGAATCTCCACATGTCTGAGCTGCCTGACAAACCAGTTGTTGATTTTCCTGGCCTGCAGCTGAGTGAAGTAATTTAACATCATGAAATTCTTAATCAGCCACATTAGGAGAAGAACAATCTTGATTTCAAAATTAATTTTATATTCCTTGCACCTTCCATCATAGTCCTGGAAACAGTTTATTTCACATCATTGTTAGTGATGGTTATCCTGGTTTATCTGTTCCTGAATTATTCAAATACTTAAATAGAGGCAAATTCTATGGGAAGTCTTTTCCTGAAGTTTAATAAGAGTTTTGAACTATTTTGAACTTTGATTGATGCCAGGGAACTAGAATGAAACTTTTCTTAATCTGAATTGTTTCCTTAAAGAGCACATACAGCTGAATAGAATGCCAACAAATATCTCTGGTTTTATTTAGAGGGGAAAGGTCAAAAGAAAGAGAGACATCTTTAATACAGACCAGCAAATAAACACAGGAGAAAATTCTTCAGTGAAAAAAAAGAACATTTCCAGCATGGCTTCTGACATAATGATTTTTATGCAGTGCATTTGTAAATATAAATGTTATTCACATAATCCAAGGATTAAGATGAGATCTCCCTTGAGGAAGATAGCACAGGATTAAGACTTTTTTTTGAAACCGCCCTGAGGAACAGAAGTAAGACCTTTCTCCACCACCCTCCCTAATGAATTTGTACATAGTTCCAATTTATACTCCCCATATTTAGAAAGAGGTCTCTTACTGTCACCAAAATGGTAAGGTTGGTTTTTTTTTTAGTGGCTCTTGTTACAACTCTTTGAAAGGAACAAGAAAAACTACTGTGAATAACAAGGACAATCTAATTCTTAAGTTTAACATTGGAATGAAAAAAAGTCAGCAAAACAGAAGTTGGTTGTTAAGCTTTTCGGAAGTTACAATTACTGTTTGGCCATGTGAGAATTGAAGAAGTTGAAGTGTTTTTGTAAATATTCAGAAGTGTCCCCACATCCTTATGATTTCTGGAAGTGCCATCAGTGAAGTCAGTAAATCATCATGTGATTAGGTGGTCCTAAATAAGACCAAGCAACAGTTGGCATTGAAACTTTTTATTTATTAGCTGTTTAGATGTTGTTATATTTTTACTGCTTTTTTTTGTTTGGGTTTTTGTTTTCGGGTTGGTTTTTTTTTCAGCACAGCTTCAAAGCCCAGCTGGCAATCCTTAAAATGTACTAGATATATGGGCACTGTCTGGAGATTAGGGCAGCCTCAAGTACTGAATCAGTCTGTTTATAGTCTTAGTTTACTAATACAGTCCAGGAGGCTAAAACACACTGATTCTGGAACAGTGTTGTTAAAATCCAATTGCTAATATTTGAAACACATATATATATCAACATTAACTGCTATCTAATATCCCCCACTGGAACAAGACTACTTAAGTGTTTAAGTGTAGATTTATTTGAAGAGGATCTAAAAAACAGAAAACAAAGAGATTTAATCTGCCCTTGTCTAACACCCTCAAAATATTTGATGCCCACAGTTACTACAATGAATAAAGCTTTAACTAAGCAAAATATCTCACTAGAATATTTTGGATGTTCTTTTGGTGTTTCTATCTATGCCAAGAAAGCTCTTGATGACAGCTGCAGGATGACTAGAAGCTCAGCAGACTTCTGATCCACTTACCTCATCCAGCAAATAGGGATGTCTATGGACTGTCTGGATGTGCCCCATCAATCCCACTTGGCCTGATGCTGAACTACAGGTGTACAAACTAGTCAGAATGGTGGATACACACTTAAACAAAAGCACTGCAGAGAAACCATCCAGTAGCTACTGAGAGACTGCTTCCAGGCTCACCATCTGGATAGGCAAAGAGCCTTTAAAATTCAACACTAAAATAGTCTATATCAAATTATACAACAGAAGAACTAATTCTTTTTAGCATTTTGAAAGTTCCTTTAATTTCAACATTATTTCCTGATTATTCCACCACCAAGCCTAACAAACTATACTGCCTACATCCACTTTCAGCCTTCCCTGAGTGATGCTGGAGAGCTGCCAAAGCTTTTGGTACCATCATTTCATCTTTCCCAGTTCTGCTAGGCTGACTAGCATCTTCCCATTGCAATGTCTAAAGGGTTCTTTGATGTCCAGTGATATAACAGCCCTTCTTTTAATCCTGCCTCCACTTCAAGTAGCATAGTAAGTGCCATAAGGTGTATAAGACATTACATGATTCTAAAAGATACAACATATGGGAAATCCACATACCTAAAATAGTACTGAACACCTATGTTTAGGCAACCAAATCCCCCTGCCAGCATCACAGATGGCAGTAGCAAAATTAATCACAATCACAGGTACTTTACCTTGGAGTACACTAGGCATCTAATCACATATGGATATTTCTATGCAGCAATAAAACTACTTACTGCAATTACTGTTGCCACAGTGAGACACATTCCTGTGAGTTTCTCCACTCCTGGAAGAAAACAGAATTTGAAAGCACATCCACTAAATTTTTCAAACCAGCCTTAGCTCATTCAGTCTATCTCAACAATCAGGAATCCTTGCCAATTAGCAAGATGCTTCACTTTGTCTTAATAGTTATTCTGCAATTCTGTTACAAAACCTTGTTATAAGCTACATTTTTGCAACCTCCTGCCAGATCCACTAACACTGCAGCTATGTTACACTACTTAGCCATGAGACAGTTCAAGCCTCCAAGCAGAGCTGAAGAAACTACCTGACTTTATGATTTCCATGCTAGCCTTCTCCTACAGCAGAGGGATTCCAAAAGAGCTTATGAATTTTGGCCATTCCCTGCTTCAGATTGTCTATGAAAGAGGTAAAGGCTGGTGATGCTGAATCTGTAGCTCTTGAGCTACACATGCAATTTGCTCTGCCAGAGTAGTTTAACCATGTAGACACNTACTGTGAATAACAAGGACAATCTAATTCTTAAGTTTAACATTGGAATGAAAAAAAGTCAGCAAAACAGAAGTTGGTTGTTAAGCTTTTCGGAAGTTACAATTACTGTTTGGCCATGTGAGAATTGAAGAAGTTGAAGTGCTTTTGTAAATATTCAGAAGTGTCCCCACATCCTTATGATTTCTGGAAGTGCCATCAGTGAAGTCAGTAAATCATCATGTGATTAGGTGGTCCTAAATAAGACCAAGCAACAATTGGCATTGAAACTTTTTATTTATTAGCTGTTTAGATGTTGTTATATTTTTACTGCTTTTTTTTGTTTGGGTTTTT
>VYZU01009397.1:0-18055 GCA_013401355.1 Ceyx cyanopectus
TGCCAGCAGTGAAAATGCAAAGCCTAGCAAGGGTGGAGAGGTAAAGCAAGAACTCTTGTTTTCACACAGCAGGACAAGCTTCTATCAGTTAAGTTGCTTACAGAGTCAATCAGCTCTCCTGACTGAACCATGCCTTTATTTTGCTGTTGCCCACAGCTTTGATAACTAATAGTAGAAAACAAACAACAGTACACTGAGTTTGTTCCATTTCTGATACTCAGAACTGCTGAGCAGTACTGAAATAAAATGCCACAGACCGTGTCCATTTCAGCTGCCACAGGGGAAATCCATAGAAAGACAGGCAAGAGTTAGCTAAAAATTCAGCTGTTGAATCTCATTCAAGCCTTTCCACAGCCATGAAAATGAAGCCTAGAGATGAACAGGATGTTGCTCCTCCTCCCAGTTTTATTTAGTGAATAGTTCCAGGAGTAATAAAAAAATTTATTTAATTTTATTTAAATAAATAAAATATAAATAAATTTATTTATTTAAAATAATATTACTCCTCTGCAAATAAAAACTGAACAATATGAACAAGGTCAATAAACAGCACACTGATAAACCCAGAGGTACAGGCAAGTGCAAAGGTTCACATCTGATGAAGCCACTACTTTTGAATTTTCCTGGTGTCATTCCAGGAATCATGTAAACTGCCTCATACCTGTCACCCAACAAATTCACACTTTTCTGAGCCAAAAAGGACTAATTCCAAGTAGTAAATATTCAGAAATACAGCTAATTATAATGAGTTTAAAGAGTTGTATTAAACAGTTAATTTAGTGATAAGGATTCAATGAGGAATTTCTGTAAAGTGAATCTTGAAACCAGTTGATGGCATTCATTCTTACACTACAGAGAATCAAAGAGCTCTGCAAAACAGGAACATCCAGAATTACAATGATAGAGTAAAACATCTTGGTGTAAATGAAAACAAAACAAAGAAAAAAACCAAATCTCATCTGCCCTGGAGATGTGGTAAACATAGAAGCTCTGCAGTTTGAGGCAACAAAAGGAATACTTCACCAAGATTAGGAAGTTTTACTTATGACAATCCATCCCAATGCTACTTTTCATGTGGTCTCTCTGGATTTTACTAGCATTTCATTTTCCCACTGTTGGAGTGGTGCAGACTGGCCACCACATTTAAAAACTTGAAGTATGAAGGGTGATCTTAAAATATGAGATGACAACTTTCAAATTTCATGTTAGAAGGAACATTATAAGGTCAATTCAAATGCTTTAAAAGAAACATTCCACTGCACAGACCCTCCACTGCACAGACCCACAGCACAGTGTAGGACATGGGAGTGATGTCAAACTGTGAAGATACAATTGCAGGATAGTCTGTTTCTCCTCCTGTAAAGACACCTACTCTCAAAAACCACTCCCAAAACAACCCAAAAGCCAACATATGACACTTCATGTGCTACTGTATTGTCCAGGAGTCAGCCCTGGGTGCTAACTCCAATGTTGGCTTATTCAAACATGTTTATTGTATGATTTTCCAAGGGGATTGCTGAACACATCCGTAACTTTTATCCGAAGTTAAAAGATATTTTACATAATGATTATCTATAATTAAAAATAACTAATAGCCTGGGATACAGATAAATTAACTTTCAACTAATATGTTTCTTTAGCTAGCCAACACACATGACATGATTCTAGGTGATATGTAATTGCTTTAACTTTCAGTATGAACATAGGCTTTGCTTTTGAAATGTAGCTATTATGATGGAAGTATTCAGGAACTTTGATTAATAAACAGATCACTTGAAAATCAGATCTATCAAAACTGTTGGCAACAAGAGAATGGCTTAAGTGTATTTCAGACCTCAAAAACGTGCATCAAATTTTATTTAACAAGAATCAGTAACAAACCAAAGGTAAATAAGGAAAGGTCTGGGTATTGTCAGATTAGCTTTTAAAAGGTCAAATAGTTACTAGCATCTGAAGTGAAAAATAGCTGGCAGGAGAACAGATTAGACATTAGGTCATTTAATCCACTCCCTTGCCAGCTCTGTATGGTTCTCTAGTGCACACTGCAAGTGTTCTTGTTTATCATGTGGAAGAGGAGAGGAAGCAAGGGATGGAGGGAATAGATTGTCTCTGAAGGCTGAAGCAAAAAAAAAAATAAAATCAATAATGATAGAAACATAAGCCAGAGAAAGAGCACCCTGGAAACACAGCTGATAGGAATTCACAAAAGAGCAAGATGAAAAACAGCAAAGAAGTTCAGAATTGAGCTCAGAAACAGAAAGCAAAAGCTTACCAGGATAGTGCAAGAAAATAAAAATCTAGCCTATATTAATTTGGTGTCATTAGTTGAGAAAGGGGAAGAAATGAAGCATATCAAGCTGATGGGATTAAAGGACTGGGGACGTGGAGAATCAAAATGTCAGTAAAACCACCTCTCTTGTTCCTCTCCCTGCTCACCCATCTGTTTATAAAAACCAGGTAGAAGTCAAATCAAGTAATATAAATATATATATGTCCATATATTTTTTTCAACCTGATTAATTCTGCCATCCACCTCACCAGATGGATGTGTAAACAGTTCTGTTGTCACAGGTCAGGGAGGTCACAGAGCTGGGCAGACAGGACCAAATGATGCCAAAGAGAATCACAGGGAAAGGAAGCTTTTTAAAATGACACAGCAAACAAAAATGGTTCATGAGACTGTGGTCTAAAGTAAGTTAGCACTGTTCCTGACATATATTTTATCCCTGTTTTTACCACAGAATTTGTTCATGACTTGTAAATTACTTTAAAATGCTGTTTCAATGTGGACACCACCTACACACATTTTATTTTAGGGATTCTTCTCCCAAAACCTGAGTGTTTGATCTGCAAAAGCAGCATCAACTTAGACCAGATATTAACTTTATTGGCACATCTGCACTTAATATAAACCAGAACACTAAACTGAATAACCTGAAAAAAACCCAGTAAGATCCTACCTGGATCAGATTTGGTCTCTATAGTTTTAATTTCCATTCTTCATGTAGAGTGGGAGGATGGCTATTTCCTTGTCTTAGGAAAATTTTGTCAATTATGGAAGGGGGGAGGGCATTTGTCAAGTACTGAGATAGTGAGGTGACAAGCACAATTGAAGACATGAGGAAATTTAGAATTCCATAGTGTAAACAAAGAGTAAGTCCAAAATAATCCATCTCTTTAATACCTAGAATATAACAGGATTTTTTAATGCAAAAAACATTGTTATTACTTAATAGAAAATCTAGATGTACAAAGGAGGTAAATTAAACAAAAAAGTTTGTTTTCTTCATTTGCAAGTGCTTCTGGAAAGAACACTATTAGTACAGTTACTCTAACTCACTTTCCAACAAAAGGAAACTGATGCCACCATGCTATAATCTCAACACCTGTGTTACAACCACATGCAATACTTCTCATTTGACCCAATACATTATCTTGCAGCATTACTTGGATGTAAATTTCTGGATGAACCTGGCGTGAGAAAGGGATAATCCCTGTTTTGCCTGGGGATTTCCTGGTATTTGCTAATGACATGAAAATGGAAATACTCAGGAATCCCAGGCTATAAACTAATTTGTTCAGAAAACAAATTTTGATTGCCTACAAGAAGTTGAAGTGCAATGATGAGTAAAAAGTCCCACTTTTTACTGAGAACAGATCAGTAAAAAGTCTCACTCCTGTTTCCACACAGCATTCTCACATAGTAATTTCCAGTCTCTTCTTCTCCGGCTCCTCATCTCCCTACCATGTCCAACAAGAACTTAGAACTACTCTTGCAAACTCACCCATACTGGATATGTCTGCTCAGACTGCAAGTCACCTCTCACACTTGTAAACCTCCCCCACAACTGCTTTATCAGTGGCACTCCCTCTGTTCAACACAAGATCCAGAATGCACAACATCACAGTTGCACAATCTCTTTACACAGGTGTTTATGTGTGTACATACACATACACATATTAAAAAAAAAAAGTTTTTACACATACCTATTCATGTGTATATATATATGTATATATATATATATATATGTATATATATAAAACTCTTTCCCTCCTCTTCACATAACTTTCCTTGAGCTAGCATAAGTATTCCTATGGCAGTGCAGGGAATCAGATGTGAGTACAAATTAGGTAAATGAGAAAAAAAAATGTTTAAAAGGTTAGTGTGAATCTGTGGGTATGCTGTGGGAATCTGCTCCATGCCACTTCACTCCAGTGCTGTATGAACAGTGGTGCCAGCATAGAGAGAAGATGGTACAGAAGGTGGGTATGAGCAGCAAGGTTGCAGTAAAAGCATGACTAGCTCATTCTTCAGTTCCAGCCTAGAGTAATAATAAGTTTAAGGTGTTGATTTTAATTTAGAACAACATCTGCATAACTGTCACTCTTCTCTCCCCAGACTATGACAATGGGGTTATGAAAACTTGAGATTCAAGTGTCTTCAAGTGCCTTCTTCCCTCTGGCTCTATTCCTTTGTTTTGTTCCCAAGTCTAGCCACTGCTTACTTTCACCCCTCAACCGATGCAACTTTCAGTCTCAGGTTCAACTGTGATAACACCGAGGTTCCCTGCACCCCTCCTGTTTCCTGAGGATATGAATGAATTGTTCCCTTGCCAGTGTTAGGCCTGGAAGAGTTCCTTCCACCAGACCCCTGGAGAATCAGGCTCAAAGTCTCAATGCATCTATCCCAGCATCTTAAAGCCCCTACAGCATCCTAAAGCTTCAGCTGCAGCGCTTGCCCTGGGCGCTGCAGATCTAACACAGACGGAGCCTTTCGGTGACTCTGCCAAAACTGAAGAAAGTTTTAATAGGAGCATGAAAGCTTCAGATGGATGTGGTTGGAGTTTGTGGCTTTCTTTTGGCCGCGGTGTTTTTTAAAACGCAAGAGAAAAATTTATTAGCTGCCTATTTTAGAGACAGCCATTAACCTCTTTCAAAAAATAAAGTCCGCGGGGCTCCTCCTTTATTAAATACAGCCAAAAACATTTTCTTCCCCGGCTTACTGGAAGTGGCACAAACCCCTTGAGAGAAGTTTTCCGGACGGCTCTGCCATCTCCAGCAGCCGCCGGAGCCCAGTCAGTAGAGGAAGGCGGCCGGGTTCTCTTCACTCCTTTCCCTACCCCGCGGCCCTGCCCGTCGGGATCCGCGGGGCGAACCCCCACCCGCGACCCCCGCCCCGCGCACCCCCGCCAGGCAGCGCCGAGAGCTCCCATCCCGCTCAGCGCCAGGGCCCCGCCGCGCTCCTCACAGGCGGCGCCTCTCTGGGCAGCCCCTTCCCCTCCCCGGGACACCCCGCGGACCCCCGCCCCACCCGGGTAGCGGCAGCGCCTCCGCCCGTGGGCGCCGCCACAGGTAAGCGAGGGGGGCACCGCCCGCCAGCCCCGACCCTCCCCAGCAGCGCGGCCGCCTGCTCCGCTCCCGGGACAGCCCGGCCCGGCCAAGCTCTCCGCCACCGGCCGCGCTACAACCCTCCACCCGGCCTAGCTCGCGGGATGGGGCGGGAGACCCTACAGCGACGAGGCGCCGGCCGCCCGCGCTGCTCCGCACTCACCCGCTGCCGCCCGAGGCGGCGAGGATCAGGCGGGACGCGGTGTGAGGGCGGCGCGGGGATGGGGGGAGCCGAGCTCCGCGGATCCCGCGCTGCTGCTGCTGCTGCTGCCGCCGCCGCCGCCGCCGCCGCCGCCCCACACGCTGCCCCCGAGCCCTCCGGCGCGCACACGTTGGCTCGCTGGAGCGGGAGACGCCGCCGCGCGTGCGCCCTCAGCCCCTGCCCCGGCCCGGCCACCAGGGACCGCGAGCGGAGGAGAGCTGGGGCGGGCCCCGGAGAGCTGGGGCGGGCCCCGGAGAGCTGGGGCGGGCCCCGGAGAGCTGGGGCGGGCCCCGGAGAGCTGGGGCGGGCCCCGGAGTCGCCTCACGTGCTAGGGGTTCCCCGTTCGCCCGCCCCTTCCCCTCCTGGCCACCGCTGCGACGTGTCTACAACCAAGGCTGTCTTTAAAAGTGGCCGGAGCTCAGGGGAGCTGGAGGGTTGTCACTTGCCTTTTCCTTGGCGCAGGGGTATCTATTCCCCCACCCCTCGCAGAGACCCCTTCCCGGCGCAGGGCGATCCTTTCCACCGCCCCCCTCAGAGGCCTCCCTGTGGCCGTCAGCCGGGGTCCAAGGGACCCTAGGAATGGTCGGACATGCAGGGTGGGTGGCGGTGGCCTCACCACTGCCCGGCCCAATGTCCTGCAGCCGTTTCCATCGTGTGGTTTCTATCAGTTTGTCTATAGACACACGCAGACTCTGCCTGTGGTACGGGATTTTGTGATTTCTGTCGCTTTTTGTTTTGGTTTTGTTCTGTTTGTTTTTTTTTCCCACGGCAGTTCTG
This sequence comes from Ceyx cyanopectus, assembly GCA_013401355.1. NCBI lineage: Eukaryota > Metazoa > Chordata > Aves > Coraciiformes > Alcedinidae > Ceyx > Ceyx cyanopectus. The sequence goes on from VYZU01009397.1 coordinate 6,368, forward strand.
TCCTTTGATGGAGAGCTAAAACGATGCGAGAAGTTACAATTCTCCCTCTCACTGCATGGGGCGGTGGGTCTCGTTTCCCGGAGATCTGAGACTTAAATCTCACAGACACACAGAGATCACCCCCAACCCCCTCCCATAAGATACAGTTCAGGAGCCTAAAAGCTCCATTAAAAGTATGTTGGATTTTTTTTTTTCCCACTGTCCGTAATTGTTGCTAACTAAATTTTCACCCTTCACCTGAAACCAAAGTGTTTGTTAGCTTTTGCTTCTATAGTTTGTGACTTTTCACTTCTATGGTTTTCAATGGATGCATATGGAAAGAGGAATAAGCTGCTCAGAGAATTCAGCGTGAATTAACAATCCCTGCCTGACTTCAAAGGTGCTATTGTCAGTGGTGCAGAGGCCTGGTTATAAACTACTTGGGAACAATTCACAGAATTATTCTGTTTTACCAGAACAGTGATTGAGGCTTAGATGATGTGGAGCGTAAAATAACATTTATTCCATGAAAATGGAAGTGCAGCTCCCTATATAGAGTGTTTTTTGAAGTTTACACTTGCTGCTACCTTCATATTTAATACTCTCTGGCTTCCCTTTTTAGTGGTTTACTGGTATATGCTGTATACCAGTACTTTCCACCTTTAATTTTATATTAACAGACAACTGACAATCAAAAGAAAAAAGAATAAGGTAGTAGTGCAGTCACAGAGAAGTTTAGAGAACAGAAAGATGAGACACAGTTTGTAATAGTTCAGACATGTCTCAGTTTCTTTAATGGATCTTGACCTACAATTAAATGTTAATGCTTTCGTATAGGTCAACTGAGACCTGACACTAAGACCATCAGGATTTAAACAAAAGAAGTTACATTAATGAGTCTGACAGTATTTTGAGAGAATTACCTAGAAATTCAAATCCCTTGAATCAATAGGAGCCAAGATACCTATGCTCTTTGAAAGTTCACTGAGGTCCTGGCAACAAATTGTCATCATTAAGTCCCATATAAATTTCACATGTATCTGATTCAATCAAGTTTAAGGAGAGAGAAAAATAGGTAATTGATAGTCATTAATATTAACATTGTATGAAATGTACCTTTCCCAGTCCACAGTTTTCTGATTATTCAGTACTCCTGTGTTGTTAAACTAACAGACAAAACTACTCTGCAGAATTAATTCCAGTCGGATATTAACAAGTATTTCGGTATTTGTCTCTGTGGAGGAAAAATCTGTATCAAAAAAAGAATGGTTCAACTAAACAGAAACCATCTATATAGTAAGATTTTAATTGATTTCATTTAAAGCATTACTTTTTATAAACCCAAGACTGTAGGTCAAAAAGTTGAGAGGAAGGAAGGGGCTTTGAAAAACATAAAATTGCATTATGTTCTCTGTAATACAACACTATTAACAGTGTCATACTTACTCTTACAGTTAAAAGGCTGAGAAAGCAGAACCATGCAAAGACTGGGTATAGAGAAGAAATAAAAATGAATATCCCAAATAATTTTCATGTTTCATTTTGTATTGCATTTGTCACAGTAAAATGTATGTTTAGTGAGCACTAGTTCGTATATGCTCGTATTTTTTTTACCTTTTCTCCACAGAAAAGTTGCTGTAAATCCCTCTCATCTCCTGAAAATGACTACCTTTGTAAGTGACATGCTTTCAGATGTCTGCAGAGACAAAAGAGGCTGTTCCTGAGTCATTTCTAGACTCCAGGAGTACCTGGTTGCAAAGATTATCTTGTGGTATGAGCAATTTTCATAAATTACAACAGTCACCAAGCATTTTAGATTCTCCTGAACACTAGTCTACACTGAGATGGTTTCATTACAGAAAAACAAAATTGTTTTAAAGTTACTCTAAATTGTTTCAGTTGCCATTTCCAGGCACAGCTTGAGTGTCCCCACAAGGCCCTGAAATGTGTTTGTGGGGAACTTCCTTGCACCTCTGACATCACCCATATGCACCTTGCAGACTGCTGAAAGTCTGGGAATGAGAGATGTGCACCAAGTGAAGAAAAGAGAACTCAAAGGCATATGTGTAGGCAAGGCCTTGAGAAAGCACCAGAAATTTTTTAGCAGAAATAGAAGTGAACTGTTGCCACTACCTCCTAATATCTGGGGGGAAAGGCTGTTCAGCAAATTGTGTAGAATCTCAGATTCATTAGGAGGCAGCTGGATGTGAAAGAATGAACAGCAAAGTACAGTTCCTGTGGTGCAAAGCTGTTCGAAATGAAGGGAATGGCAAAACAAAGAAAAGTGGTTTTAGCAAGTCTGTCTTAAAGGCAGCTAATCGGGATAGGCAGATAGACACAAAATCTGACTTAGAAACTGTCATGGAGGAAGGAGAAGATTTTATAATTGTTAATTCACTTTTAAAGAATGAAGGAAACTGCCAGCCAGGTACAAGCTCTATGGATGCCTGGAATGCAACAATCTCCCTGCAGTGTGGCTGGACAACAGAGACATGTATGCTCCATTGTGGATTAGGTCTCCAAGAGTTGTGAATTTACATCTGTCTTTCTTTGGAAGGTGGGGAATTTTTCTGTCATAATTTGTGAATTCTTATCACATCTTGTCTGAATATGTAGTGTTCGACCATATCTGTTTAACTGAATTGCAGGTGGTTGGGAAATAACCAGGAAAAGCAAGAGATGGAAACTTTTGTTATAAGGGCTATGAGACAATATTTAACTTAATAATTGTGCAGTAATTTCTTCCTTGATTCCAGATGCATTGCAGAGTTTGTTTGTGAAGGCTTAGAGCCAAACGTGTGAAAGGGCAATGAAAAAGTTAAAAAAGACTGTGAACAGAGGACAAGAAGTGTCACAGCCATGTTGGGAGAAAGAAACTCTTGTTGATCATTACTGGAAGGAGTGGAGGTATAAAAGCAGTACAGTCCTTAAGTAGAACTCATTGAGGAATCTTTCCATTATGCAGATCTTCTCCTCAGAAATTAATCCATTTTTAAGGATCTAGTTTAATAAAATTTAAATTGGGAGAGTTATCTTTGTTCCAAGGTGAAATTTCCAGACAGAATGAGACCCCTTAGTACAGGTAATAGATTTGCTGTGTAGATACTTTCCTTGGATTTTTGAGAACTAATTCAAATCCCTGCTGTTTTACTTTCCATACATGAAGTGGGGAAACATTCCACTTCTTGGAGATGTCTCACTGTATATATATAATTAGGAATTCACCAAGACAGCAGTAGTAAACTCACCTAAATCTCCTCTAAAGCTGAATGACTCCTAGTTTTCACAAGATGGTCTTAAGCCTTAGCTTCTTCTGAACATCTGTTGTAGTACAGAATGAATTTTGAAATGTTCTGTCATATCTTCTTTCATCTCTAAGAGTTAACAGTCATTTGATTTTAATGACACAATTGCTTCTAACTCTGGGGTACTTTCATGATGTCCACTCCTAAATCATGAAGAAAAGAGGTACAAAATGAGAATCCATCCAGGCCATTCTGGAGTGAAATATTTATCAGTATCACACTGCTCAGGAGCAGAATAGGGAATGGGAGAAACAGTAAAAGAACTGTCAAGACCCAAAAGATGGAAGGAAGCAGAGTCATGGCTAGCACAGCAAGTGTGTTACTATACTGTTTTCTAGAAAAAATAAATAAAATATATATACTGTAAATTTAGATACAGCATGCACATACAAAGTGTGCCTTATGAACTCTTCTCTTTTTTTTGTGTGTACAGTATGATACAAGTCAAGAATACTTTTAAATACAGCACTTCCTTGAAACAAACAAAGGGGAAATACACAAATTGTCTTTTACTGCCAGGAACAGAGCAGGTTTATTAGGAGCACTCTCTGTCAGATTCACTTATTAAGTTTTCCTGTTTATGGTGTGCATTGTATTTGCACAGTTAACTGTACCTTGCACTCAAACATTTCTCTGGATATCACACTTTCACATCAATGTAACTGGTTTATTTTCTCTCTGCCATGAACCAAAGGTAAAACCAAGAGGTTTCTTAAGTGCCATGTCAGACACAGGTCACAATTTCTTGCTTTGTGACATTTACTTATCTCCTGACAAATGACAAATTTCAGGCTAGTCTGATAATGAGAAAACAACACAAGACTTTCCTTTTATCCCCTCATCTCATTTTGCCATCTACTTTTGAAACTTCTGATGGTACGAAGGAGCAGTAACAGCTGTGGGAAACGACAGTATTTCCAATGTGTTCAGGCATTTCTCTCTAGTCCCTCTACTTTGAGATCTTGAACTGGAGCAGCATTCCTCTCAGGCATGTAGGGCTAGATTAGCTTGTCTTTAGGGCCCATTAACGTCGCCTCTTAATCAGGGGCGGAGTTGTTCTGCAGCGGCAGCTCTGAGGAGTGATGCCCCTAACGCTGCTTCGGCACCGACCGCTGCTCCCGCAATCCCCTTGCTGCCTTATGTGAATTTACACCACATTAATACACTGTTGGGATATTTACAAGTACGTTTAGATAGCACTGTGTAATACATTAACTCCATTAAAATATTTTGGATATGTTAATAATCCTTTATTCTTCCAGCACAGCAGCACTGGAATGTTTAGTGTTCTGAATGACCACTCGTATATAAATGGCTTTGTGCTTTCAGAAATTAATGTACGATTTGCTGCACGCCCTTAGCAAACAAGGACAGCATATTATGTGTGTTCCAGTTGTATTGTGAATTGTTTAGAAAGCACCATTTTGCATCTGTGAAAGTATTTACTTGAATTGCTGTAGATCACACAAGGGTGCTATTGATCAAGAACAAATATTATAAAGTAATTGTAGGCATAATAATATGGGATTATATTTCCTGTGGGATACACATACATTGTATTTGTAGTGAGAACTCTGTTTGGTGGCTCTGAGCTTCCCTGAGCAGTGTCCTGCCAAGAAATGGCCTTTGAAGACCTAGAGCATTCCCACTGGCAGTCTTCAAAAGGAACTGCAGTGTTATCCCAGACCTTTGCTGTTGTGTATAATTTCCTTTCTGTAGCACTTTTCTTATCTGTTGCAGGGCCAAGTTACAAGAGGTTACAGAAGTTTAAAAGTTTACAAAAACAGTGGCAGTTTTGTGCAAACACCTATTTTGCTTCCCAGCCCTCCAGAAGTGTGTCCATTGACAACTGCTAAATTTCAGCTGTGAGGTGGCCCTTCCAATTTCAGGTCTAGTAAAACATCAGACTTTGATAACAGAAAGTGATGCATTATGATGCTGTTAGAATGTGTTAGTAATAGTATTTTATCCAATGTATTTGATAGACAATGCTTGTTTTTTCCCCAAGGAAAAATGTAATGAAATTTATATTGTCATACAATCAGTTACTGTATCCAGACTTAATAGCTACAGAGGAAAGAGGAAAGCTTTTAAAGGGAAAGAGTTTAAACTAGTGTGTCAGGCAAAGCAGGGAGATAAAGATTGCATTTTTCTTCCTGATGCTTGTCATCTTACCAAATTCACTATGTCAAAATGAAGATAATATTTTTAACCTACAGTGTAATTTATGCTAGGACAACACTCTGAATATGTCCTTGAAATCTAATTTAAAATGGTGATTGGTTAATAAAATTTATAGCAGCTTTCATTTTTAGAATTAGTTTTAAAAAACTGTATCAGGCCAAGTAAGCAGATATTTGAATGTTTTAGTTGCATTTAGATTACATTATGCCCAGTTTGTCAGCAATAATGCAACATATGGAGACAAATTCAGATTTGGCTGGAAAATAAACATTTTTGTATTTCTATCTGAAGTGGTATATTTCAGATCTTGGGATCTCAGCTATAGTGGCAGCAAGGAATTTTTACTTAACATTCTGGTTTTGCCAGAACAGAATCATGATGTCTGCAGGCTATTAGCAGTTTAAAGTCAGCTGGGTCAGTGAGCAAGTTGGATCAGAGGTGTGTCCCCTACCATAAACATGCTCAGTATAAAGGGGCCAGTTTGCCAGAAATGGAAGGTCTCCTGCTTGGGTTCCTGCTCAGGCTTCTTCTGACCCTGCTCCTCTTCCTGCTTCAGATCACTGCCTTCCCATTTATTCTGATCACCATACATTTCCTGGTCTGAGTATAAGTTTGTCTTCTTTATGCTGGCATTGGCATTAGTTTGGTTGTTTCATGAAATCTAGTTTCATTTCAACATGTGAGTGTCCTCTCCTTTTCCCAATCCCTACACTTGTTTGGGGAGGGGTGAGTGGATGACAGAGCAACTGCATCAGTTTAGCCCCAGGTAGATGCTAAACACAGACACTGCCTTACCTTGTGGAAATGAATTCTGCATTATACTGTCAATAGACTCAAGACACACACAAGTGACAAAGGTTTTGGGAGTACTGTGTCACCAACAGTCACCCACAAAAATTGGTTTAACCTAGAGGTCAGGTGTCCTACTGACAGAAAGTCCATGAATGTTTCTGAGTTCTTTAAACACAGTTGTGGTTTTCTACACTTCATAGTATAAAGAAAATCAAAAGTAATAGGCTGCCTGCATCTCTGGTTTGTCACTTAGAGTTACAGAAAGGCAGTTTCAAAGAAATGATGCTAATCTATGTCCAGTGCTGACTAATGAAATTCTTTTCAGCATGAGCATTTTTACACTCCATCGGCCTTTGTGGATGGTTCATTCAGTACAAAAATTAATAATTGAGGAAGAACAGTTACAAGGTTTTGTTGTCCCTGTTATAATGTGCCTGGCAACTAAGGACAGGACAAATTTGATTAACTCCTAATGAGTTTGCCAAGATGATATCCCCAGCATGTCTCTGTAATGAGGCTGAGAAACTGTGATTGAATGTGATATTATATGTATTCTACACACAGAGAAACATTAGCAACACTTGGAAAGATTATGTTCCTTCCTAGCAGTATCAACAGATGGAAAAATAAGATTTTATTTTCACAGAGAAAACAAATTAAGAGACAAACATAGGAATATTTGGTTCAAATCAACACCAGCAGTTTTCCATCCAAGATGATTTTTACATCTTTTTATTCTTCTATAATTTAAACACTAGACAAATTTGCTTTATTCTTTTCAAATGATGGCCTGAGCAGCTGCCTTATTCAGCCCAAAATTTCAGAGTACTTATTTTAGAAAGGGTAAATATTCTTCATGTTAATCCTTTCCATTTACTTAAAGGAGTCTAAACATACCAAAATACCTGATAATCAACCATACCTTCAACTAGTTTCAGTTAATGCAATTTAGAATTTGATATACTATGTTTTAATATATCATAGGATTTTTGTTTGCCTTATGGTTAACAAGCTGTAGACATGTAGATTTTTACATGAAGATTTAGAATCTGGCTTCTCATCTTTGCCTTAATTGGAGACCAGACTTCTCAGAAAATGAATGCAGTCTGTGAGAGTTCAAGGGAAAAAAAATCACAGTGATTTAAAAGAATTTCCCAAAGTGGTAAGGAAGTAATTGTTTCAAAATCACTGCCTCACTTATACATGAATATGTTAGTGTTTGGAATGTATCAGTGTCAGCAAGGTGTTTGTCAAACCTCTGGAAAGTGCTGTCAGGGAGTACTTAGGATCTTTTTCCTGAGGTAGTGCAGCATCCAATTCCAATGTGAGTGTAACTGAACAAAGCTTCAAAAGAACACTATTCAAAATAAAAACATCTTCTTTAATGGATTTATAAGCTTAAACATACTTTGTGAATGATGCTGGGTTCGTTTAGCCTGGAGAAAAGAAGGCTTGGGGTAGAGCTTATCACTCTCTACAACTACTTGAAAGGAAGTTGTGGTCACATGGGTGTCGGACTCTTCTCACAAGTAGCAAGTGCTAGGACAAAAAGAAATGGCCTCAAGTTGCACCAGAGGAGGTTTAGTTTGTACATTAAGAAAAACTTCACTGAAAGGATTGTTAAGTGCTGGAACAGGCTGCCCTGTAGTGGTAGAATCATCATCCCTGTAGGCATTTAAAAGACATGTAGATGAGGTGCTTAGCGACGTGTTAGTGATGGGCTGGGCAGTGCTAGGTTTGAAGTTGGACTCAATGATCATGAAGGTCTTTTCCAACTGAAATGATTCTATGATTCTAATATACAGTAGCCACCAGAAAATAAATGTACGTAGTAACAGGAGCTACGTTACCTGTGCAAGAATAGATAGAGGAACACTGCTGAGATCAGAGTGTCAAGATCACAGAAGTCAGGAATGGCAGAAGTCTTTGTAACTGAGACTGTAGTCTCAGTTAATGGTCTCGTGCTTGTGTTATAAAATAGTCTTCAGTTACATCCTCACCATCCCATTCAATTTGCAGAATAAACAAGTCTTATCTAAAGTGAGAACTATCCTGGTTTTCCATAACTATTCACTAATTAAATCGAGTCTAAGCTAGATCTGTAAACTCTCTAGTTGCTAGATGAAAACGGTGTTCTCTAGAGGGTAACGTGACCCATCAGAAGATGGATATCTGGGATTTTCAGAAAGGAAAAATTCTCAGTAGTGTCTTTATAGAGCAAACTTTGATAATTTTTGTAGACTAGAAAGATAAGATTTAAATCACTGAAGCTAATGAGGTCAGTTCCCTCCTGAGTACAGAGGAGTTTCCTACTCTATTTTATATTCCCTGGCTGCACACCAAGGCAAGGGGAACAGAAGGTACAAAGTTCTTCTGAAATACAGTCTTCCATAGGTGACACACATTCAGTTTGGTCAATCTAAGGAGCTGCAAGCGGTTTGGCTGTTCAGTGACGTTAGACTTTTTATTGGTTGCAGTTAGTTTTCAAATGAGGCATTACCAGTATGTGCAATCTAAGATTATTTTTTTCTTACTGGCCAGCTATCAGATTTTCACAAGGTTACAAAAAATTCTTACATCAAAAAAAAAGATTAACCCCTAAAACCTGGAGAAAACACAACGTTCAATGAAGAAGACTGACAGGACTGCATTTTAACATGGGTAAAACAGTGTGATTCCCTAGTTTTATTCTCAGAATGTCTGAATAATTAAGGTTGAAACTTTTCAAAGAAATAACACTGTGCAAACACCAGATATAGGAAAAGTTTCTTATAAGCAGTGAAGGTTTGCACAGTCTTAAGACCTCAAAACAAAGGTCTTTTAATATCATGTGTGCTCCCATCTGTAATACAATTTGTTCCATCTTCTCATATTGTTCTGAATCCCAAAATATGCAAAGGACTACCCAGCTGTCTGGCAGACCCCCTTGATGTCCTAAAAATCTGAAGTATTTTGATACAGTTTCAGTGAGCATCCAGGTCTGCAGCAGCTTAAATAAGCCCATGGTCTTTTACAGGCTGGTAGGACCTCATTCCCATCACGTTCTAGGTGCACTGGGAGCCATGCTGATGTTTTAGCACATTGCTGAGCCTATGCTGATGTACTCTCAAAGGTTTTTTTAGCTTTGCCCCTTGACAACAGCTTTACACAGTTTCCAGGGTGGAGATGGTTTGTATCCAGTCCCTCAGGACCACGTCTGCCTGCAGAATCTGTGTAGAGGTGCCCATGGGAAAGGAGTTTAAGAATTGCTGCCTATCTTGTATATAGGGGAGCCTGCTGAAACGGCTAGAATGGGAATAATGTGAATAGTAAACTCGCTTAGAGCTGGGAGAGTTCTCTTTGGCAGCTTAGAGGAAACTGACTGCAGTCATAACCACACTGTGTGAATGGTACTGTGTTCACTGTTATGCACACTGCACAGAAACTGGATTATCAGGAAGAGTGAAAACTTGTCATGGGACAGCTACGTCCTGTTAAATCCAACAAACAAAATAACTTGCAGTGGCTTTCAGAGCATGTATTATTTATTATTAGTCACATAGTCTCCCTCAGCTGTTTTTCAGATGTGACCTGCACTGCGGAGTTTTGCCAGCAGAGTTATTTTGGCTGCAAGTGTGAAAATAATCATACTCCCTTGCTGATAGAGCCGTGCTGTGGCAGAGAGCTTTTGTTGAGTTGATTAATATTGCGGGGGAAAAAAAACCATAATCAAGTTGACAGAAAACCCCTTTGAAATGAACACACACTGCATCTTCACTAGACTGCTGTGCCACAATAGATGTGCTCAAACTGGGGTGTCAACGGAGGTTCTGGAGGACAGATGAGCTCTCAGAGATAAACAATCGTTAAAAAGCAGCCAAAATGCAACCTAAATGTAAAATGAGGAATAATAATTTTGCTTATTATTAATCACAGGGAGGGTTACACATTATGTGAAATCCTGGATGTGTGGAATTCAATAGCAAAGGCCCTGTTTTTGTAGGCAAAGAATAAAATGCAAAATTCAGGCTGTAATATATTCTTTGGCTCAGGCAGGCCCTGTAGATTTAACCTGTTTATCTCTTTATATTACATCTTTTTTGTTTGTTTGTTTTACAAAAGACTTCTAGTATTTAATTCTTTAAAATATTGAACTGTAATATTTATTCTTCATTTCTGTTTATCAGAATGCCAATATTCTCTCCTTATTTTTGCTTTATTAGTGCATTGTTTCATCAAGATAATGGAAATCATTAGAACAAGAAAAATATCCATGGAGAACTGTGAGCTTGTAGGGATTAATCATCTTTCTTATCCTTTGAGAGTTTCCTTGTTTCTAATTCAGGGAAATCTCTTAGGCTGAATGGACTGGGGGAACGGACCAAGGGTCAGATGAAGCCAAAAAATAAAATAATCACTCAAAGAAGAACATTGCTCTGCACAGTGTACACAAAGATAACAGCCTGAACAGAGCAGAGGTGTGGAATGTGCTTTGCAGATAACAACCCACTGGGTCATATCTGCAGAATATTGCAATACACTGCAGTGCTGTCTTCATTAAAATGCCTTGATTTCCTGAGATGTGTGAGTTGTGCTTGTCTTCTCTCTGGTACAACATAAAAAGGCTCATTTCATCAGTAACATTAGTCTTTTGTGTATATGTCAACTCAGTGTTTAATGCCTCCAGGTAGTCCCAGGGTACACCTCCTGTTGCTTGAAGGTCTCAGATAAACCTTAAAATGATTAGAAGAATCACAAACAAACTGTATTAGAGGCTGCATTTCAGTCTATGAATGACTGAGACAGCTGATCTCCCGGGATGATGCAGTTTACAAATCAGAAGATAAAGCATACAGAGATGGGAAATTGGACAACCTCAGGATCACACAATTTTTCTTCCAGAGAAAGCTTCTTCACATGCCCGTTTCCTGGCTAATGCAGTCCTCAGTTTTGTAGTTGAAATAATGATAATTACAAAAATAGAGTATCCAAAGGTTGTGTACATATATATATATATAGATATATACTGAAGCCTGAGGGAGATCAGAAATTTCATAAAATCCAGTAAGGTCTTCCCTGATGGAAGTCTGGGTTACAAGTAGAAGTTATTTAGCTATAACAGTGATTTTAAAAACCCCCAAATAACTTGACATGAGTGAGGAATAATGATGGTAGTATTTTTTAACTTTTATTTTATTTATTTGAAAGAAGAATGGTACAGTGTTAATTGCTTATGTTTTTATCTGTTACATGTATAATGGTATCATACAGATAATTGCACTCAGCTAACTGGATGAGTAACATACTTTATCTCTCAGGGTGGTAAAAGATAAGTAGGAGCGAATGCAGAAGTCACAGTTTTGACCACTCATCTTTCATCAGAGACCATCAAAGTTTATTTATCTGCCTCACTTTATCATCTGCCATTTGAATAGTATCCTTTAATTTT
>VYZU01009401.1:0-43012 GCA_013401355.1 Ceyx cyanopectus
TTCCAACCCTGACCATTCTAGGAGTTACCCAGTTCCTGTGAAGTCTGTTTCAGCCTTTTGGAATTTATTCCAGGAAATCCAGTAAAATTCCAATGTAAATAAAGCACTGTATTTATAGTAGATACTCATGTTTTAAGCACATGCTTAAGTGTTTTCACTAGAGAAATGAAGAACAGTGTTAAGCTTGTGCTTGAAATTGAGTATTAGTTAAGTGTGTCTGAGCTGGGACTTCTCTGAGTAATTATTTATAGAACTAGTTGGGAGAACTCAATTTCAAAGAGCTATGATGAAAAACAATTGCAGAAACCATTTGGTAAGAAATCAGTGTAGGATAAACTCTCTGAGAGAGTGATGGATCTATGTCAAGTTTACTTTGAATTGGATTCTTTTTTTGTTTTAATTAGAATATCTTTGGTCCCGAGGACTCAGAAATGCTCAGGAATTGATGAGTATTTGAAAAGCAACTTCACTGCACTGTGATGAATTTGCTCTCTAAATCACTCTAGGTTTTCAAGCACTCTGAGTTGTCAGCAGTGGTAGGGTTTTTTCTTTCCCAGAAAGTCAGAATAGTTTGGTCAAATAGATTTCAGAGCTGTGAATGGAACACAGGGGGTCGGGGGTGCCTTGCCTGTTATAGGGAATGAAGTTGGCTTTTTCCAAGGATTTCTGTTGCATAGATATCATACTGATTTCCACTGGGGGGGAGAAGTCTTCATGAAACAAGAATATTTAATTTCAGACAGTGGACAGTTGTGATGATGATGGAGGGAGTCTGATGTATCCATCCTGTTAACTGCACCCCTCTTGATGTGATCATGTGGAAGAATTTCAGATAAACACGTTCCATTTGCTCTGGGTTCAGTCCCATCTATGATAAAAATTGCCAGAAAGCAGCAGGATAATCTTGGGTCCTTGCTTAAAATAATGCTCTAGGCTTCCCACATGGGAGAGAGCTGTTGCAGGGACAGGCTGACGTCAGGCTCACCCACAGCACAGGACTAGAGAGATGCTGAAGCTGTGCAGAAGAGCAGCTCCTTCCTCGTGGGCAGAATGATCACAGGCATCTCATCTCCCTGCCTCTGGTGCACTGGAGACTTTTGCAGGCAGAAAAGGGCCTTTTCTCAAATTATTGTGTGGAAAGAAAAGCACTTGTAGTGGCAAAATCAGTTCTTCCCTGTGCATGTCCCTTGTTTTTCAGTGTTGCTGTTGTTTTGGTTTTGGTTTTTTTATTGGTTTTGTGCTCTTGGGGTTTGTTTTTGTTTGCTTGGCTTTGTTTATTTGTTTAATTTTAGTTTGTGGTTTGTATTTTTCATTGCCATGTCTTGAGATGGACACTTTGTGATCTGTCCACTTCCCTCTCCCTTATCCCTCCTCGTGTGATTTTACCCCTGAAGGGGGTCCTGTGTGTGCTGTCAAGTAGGTGCATGTAGCTCTGCGGATCCTCTCTGTTCACATGCTTTATATTTCTTTGCTTTGTTTCCCCTTCTGATTAGATGCACAAAGCAGTTTGGTCAGGGGGAAAACAGAGATGAAACCTCTGTGCCCATTAGAACATGGATGTGCAGTTCCTGAGATGAAAAATGAGAAATTAGACTGGGGAGAAGATATTGTCTGGGTCTCACTAGACAGCCTGAACTGAAACCCTCTCAGCATTCATCCTGCTGGAGAGGGAAGAGTTTCCTTGAAGTGCTGGTTTCCTCTTGCCAGTGAGTGTGCAGTGGCAGGCAGCAGCAAGGCCAGGCAGCCATCCCCCCAGCAGCACAGCGTGGAGGAGGTGAGGACAAGGCTGAGGGCAACTCTGCCTCTCCTCCTCCTTGCAGTGGAGAGAGAGGTGAGCCTTGGCTGCACCATCTGCTCCTGCTTTCTGCCTTCACAGTCTCTGTGGAGCACGTGGCAAAACCCAGCCCTCTGAGTGAAAAACTTGNTGCATGGGGACTTCTGAAGGCCCACAGTTCAGACTTGTCAGGAGGATTTTCCCTTGGCTTCTTTCTTTGCTTTTGTGTGGTGATTGTTGCCATACCTGGGTCTTCCAAAAGCCATTCTGTGCAGCCCCTGTAAAAATACCAGTTTTGAGAGAAAACAGTGGAATTGGAACCATTCACAGTTTGAAGCCAATCATTTACAGTTTGAAGCCCTTCTCTAGGGTGTCTTTCCAACCATTTGGGCAAAATCCCCTTCAACAGAAGCAGCATCCTGGAAAGAGGATGATGCCACGAGCAGGCAGAGGTTTTAGACACAGCATTTGTACCATTGTGATACCCAGCTGAGGTGCCATGAGGTGGCACGTTGCCATGGTGCCACATGTTGGTTGTCTGTGGTGAGCTATATAAGGAGACAGCAGGAATGCCTTGGAAGGGGAGATGATGACATGGGAATTTGAGGTGCTGTGTCTAAGCAGAGTGTAGGATGGATGGAGATAGTGGTAAGGAATTTGTAGAGCTGGTGGCTAAATTTGTGTTGTGCATGAAACAAGCCCTTGGGAAAAAGAGAGGTTAGATATTCAGAGTATTATTATCTTTATTCAGAAGAATATAAGCAAATGTTGAAGAAGGAAGAAACAGGAGTGAAAGCCCAACTGTGGAGCTAAAGGAAGGATGCTGCTGGAAGGAAAGGAGCACACTTGGCTACACTGAAGCTGGCTGAGAGATTGAGGAGGGTAGCTGTAAAGGATTGCTGCTGAATCAGTGCTGATACCAGCCATGTTCCATGTGAGGCAGAATTAGTTTTACAGTTCCTGTACTGCACATGGACAAGAGATCTTGCAGTAAAACATCTGTGAGCTCAGAGAGGATGGTGAGGTGATGGTGGTGACTTAAGTCAGTATTTCTGATGTGGAAAAGATTGAAGGTATGACCTGTCTTGAAACAGTCCAAAGAGAAGATGAGATGCAGGAATAGGAGGAGGCAAGAAGGAAAGACAGTGGCACTAGAGAGATGAAGTGATCAAGTATTGCCACGGGGAAAATAGACATGTTGGAGGAGGAAAAAAAGTTCAACATGTTCTTTATCTTTGGTAGAAAATGAGGGTGACACTATGGATGTGTCAGACTGAAAGGAAGGGAAGGATTGTTGCACTTGCCAGTGTTCTTTGAACAAATCATTAAAACCCAGTGAAGAGAAAGAATGGAGATGGACTGATAAGAGTGAGATGCTGCTGAAGCACAGCCATGGTGGTGATGCAGGGCTCAGAACAAGAGAGCAGGAATTGTTTTGCAGGGAAGCTTGCCAAGCAGATGGAGTGTTTCTGTTGGAAGAGGTCACTTCCAGGCTTTTATCATTCTGTCTGCATTTCAGTAGCAGAAGGGCATGGCTTGGTGTGAGAGACACTGAGCCCGAGCTGAGACTGAACCACCTCTGCCTTTTCTGCTCCTGCAGTGCAGTGACTCCATGGTAGCAGGAAAAGGTAAGGAATGCCAGGCAAGGGAGCCACAAATGTGAGTTGTGCATCTCCTCAGATCCTGGCCAGAGCAAGAGATCTGGTAGAGAAATTGTTTCTGAACATCCAGATAGTCTCTTTTTACCTGACTGTTCCACAGAGGTGGGTGGTGGAAGTGTGGCTGATGGAGCCAAGGACTAATGGGCTACTGATGACAACAGTTGGCTGAAAAGAACATTTTTGTCCTGGCTGGGTCTGTGTTCAGGTACTTGCTGGGTACTGTGGTCAGTCTGTGCTTCCTGGGCCTCTCTTGAGATTGCACCAACAATCCCAGGTGAAAAAACCAGTTGTATCTAAACTAATTCTTGCTTTCCATGGGTAGGTAGATTTGGCCAAGCTTGGCTTTTCATAACAAGCTGCATTGTAAAGAATGTCGAAAGGTGTAAGAAGCACAAAAGGAAGTTTCATCTTATTCTCGTGTGGCTGGCCATGGGCTAATTGATATGAAGTGTTCAGAAGAATGAGGGGTTTTTGATATATGCCTAAAATACCAGTCAGTTGATGCAGAAAATATGGTAAGTACCAAGCTAAGAAATCTGATGACAGTAAAGAATTCTTTCCCCACCAGAAGAGGGCTAAGAGGGTTTATAAGCTCAACAGAAGTGGGCCTGAAATTCTATATAAAAAAAGCCCTTGTCTGCTGGGCTTTTCATTCCTTGGGTGAGCTCTTTGGACTGAAAGTAGAAGCAACCTCATGGAGTAACAAGTGTCCTCTTCCAGTTGGGCCCTTAATGGGTTGTTTCTAGGTTGCCTTGCCCAAGTGGTTTATTTCCCTGACAGAAAAGCAAGTAGCCTATCATAGGCAGTAAGACAATGAAATTCACTTTATTTGCCATTTTGGCTACTCTGACTGCATTGCAGCTGGCCTTAACTTGGCTGTGAAAGAAAAAGCCCTTTGAATGACACCTGAGTGAAGAAGCTCTCCAGGCTGAAGGAACTGAGAGTGAGAATGGTGAGACAGAACTTGCAGCCCTGGTTTGCATCACTGGGAAGAGCATTCTCTGCTCAGGAAGGAGTGCAGCAAGCAGGCTCTGCTGCTGCTGCCAGCCACTGCTCTTGGCTTGCTGTGCTTTCCAGAGTCTAGATCCTCCAGCAGCTGGTGTCTCTGCTTGCCTGCAGCACAGATTTACAGCCCATCCTGATTCCAGCTGTGGCTGGTTGCATTTACCTTGGAAGATCCATGCAGAGCCCTCCTTTGGAGCTTAGCTCTGAGGTTTACATCTGGATATGAACATGCATTGTAGAAATGTTTGCAGTCAGAGCCTGAGCAGAGAGGATGCCCAGCTCACTCAGGGTGAAATCCAAGGCCAGAGCCCATCCTTGCCCCCCAAACCCCCTCCTGAGAGGCCATGTTACCACAGAGCTGTCGCCGACTGCTCCCTGTTGGATTCTCAGCTTGGAAGCAGCTGCCGTGTGATGTGAACGATATTTTCAAGTCCTGTGTTTGAGTTCTTGTGCTAGCAATGTGTGGAGAATTGGCAAGCTCTGGGAAACAAAATGGCATGCTTTATTTTGTCACTAGAAGTATGTTCAAGCTGTTATTTGATTCTCTGCAGCATTCTGATTAAGAGCTCCAGCGAAGTTACGTGGAAAGTGAAAATCCTCTTTTCTTCTTTCTCTCCAAGAAAATTGAGACACACAACACTGTCAAAATATTTGCCTAATCTGGCAGATTTGGATACTTGTTGTAGATCTTCTGACAGCCCAAAACAATGGTCATTAAATGAGAAGCAGATGCAGGCAAACTGAGGGGGAAGGGGGAATCTGCCAGCAGTACTCACTAAGCACTGGAGAATAAAGAAGATTTTTTTTTCCTTGCTGTTGTACCCCACAAATCATAATTTTCCTTGAGTAATCCAGGCAATGCACTGCTCTGCATTGGGGTTTTCATAGGTTCTGGTGCAATATGGACCTCAAATCTGGATGCTCCTTTTGGCTTACTTACATTTATTCCTTGCCAGGAGAGGGAAATGCCAAATAAATGTTTTAGTCTGGGGTTTTGTGTGGGTTTTGTTTGTTTCTTTTGAGGTGGTTTTTTTATTATTTCTGTGTTTGGGGTAGGTTTTTGTTTGTTTGCTTTTTTTTGTTTGTTTGTTTTGCTCACTACAGTACTCTTATTTTAGGACTGGAAGAAGCTGTTTGTGCTAAATATGTTCATTATTGTGTGATTGGGAAGATGGAAACTGCTTTAAAATAAAACTCTGACCTTGGGAGCTGTTAAATTTTCTATCAAGGCTTGGATGTGTTTCTCCAGCAGGTATCTAGTAAAGGTCTGCTTTGTGGTTGCAGGGCTGCTGTGTGCATTCACAAGGATATCAGTCCAAAATCTGCCTTAATTTATGGGTAGAATTAGAGCTTTCCAGATTTCCACTTTGCTCCAGTTATTTAGACTGTGAGAACTCAAGATTTGCCTTCAAAAAAAAAAAACTGAATTATTTTTCAGGGTCTTCTTTCAGTGATCTGAGTAATCTGAGGTGCCCTCAACTTCTCCATGAGCAACAGGTATGAGCTGGGGAGTGGGCATTCCTGCTGCTGGACTTCAGCAACACCAAGCTGTGGCAGGATGGTTGTGCAATGCTTTGCACTTCTGTGTCTCACTGCTGCTTTCACAGATTCACAGATATTAGGGGTTGGAAGGGAGTTAGAAGATCATCTAGTCCAACCCCCCTGCCAGAGCAGGGGCACCTAGACCAAGTCATCCAGGAACAGATCCAGGTGGGTCTGGAATGTCTCCAGAGCAGGAGACTCCACAACCTCCCTGGGCAGCCCCTGCCAGGCTTTGGCACCCTCATTGAGAAAAAGTTCTTCTTGTGTTGACCTTAAACCTCTTGTGCTCCAACTTGCACTTGTTCCTTGTGCAGAACAGTGTGTGCACAGCCAAGGTGTGTGAGCAAGTCTTCAGCCAGAACACAAGAAAAGCCAGAGCTTGGCATACCTGGCCAAGTGTACAGTTAGGATGGGGACCTCCATATCAAAACTAATGAGTGCTTGGCAAGTGGCAGGCTGCTAGAGGAGCCCTGCAGCATCCTGTGCTCAAGAACTGCCTGTTTCCAGAGGAAAGGCAGTGGGATGGAGCCTGGAGTGACCTGTGCTGCTGAGAAGCTGCTCTGGGGCTGGGGTCAGCCCAGCAGGGTGCAGGAGCTGGGGTCAGACTGTCCTGCAGCCAAGTGCAGCTGCTGCCACCAAACCCCCAGGCAGTGCCACTGCTGGAGTCAGTTCCTCAGCCCTCAGGGGAGGGGGAGGCATTGCAGTGCTGTCTCTCAGTGCAGGAGAGGCAGTGCTTGTCTGGGGTTTTGCCTTGATTGCCAAGGCACAGAGCTCTTTGGGGGGGTGCAGCATTGTTGGCTGCAGATTGCAGCAATGCTGAGTGCATGCAGTGCTCCTGTTGCATATTCACATAGTACTGCCAGGCTCTAACTACAGGATAGAGTTTGCCATGCTATTTGCCCCTTCAGGGTTGCTGTAGTATTTGCTTTAGGTTCTTTTCTGTTGCTGATTTCTGCTAGTTTATAAAGGGTGATGTGTGATAGGATGGTACAGGTGGCTGTTTGCATTCTACAGTTAGACAGATACCTGTTTCTCTCATTACTGTTTGAATTGTTGATTCTTTTTGGGTAGTTGCAGGATGAGAAGCTGTGTGATAACTGAAACAGTCTGGTTTGTTTACCTCTCCCCAAGCCAAAAAAGCAAGGATACTGCATAAGGTGAGAGATTTGGAAGCAAAGAGTCAGTAATTCTCTCCCTGTAGGAGAAATTGGCCAAAGCTTCAGCAGTACAACCAACCCAACACCCATCTTCAGGCAGCTGGCAAAAATGCAGCTCTTGTGAGAATCACAACAGTTGATCATCAGCTGTTGGTAGAGACTTGATTCACACACATCCAGCTCCACTGTGGATTGTGGGTGCTCCCCTGCACCCAGCCTAGTGTAACTGGTGTGTATCTGCTCAGGCTTTGCACGTGCCTTCCACTCTGGGGCTGCTCCCCCTGAGTAGCTGTGCTGGAAGTGCTGTGTGTTCAGAAGTGTTCTGCCTGCCACTCACCCCACCTTGCCTCTGTCTCTTTAATGGATCTCTCCAGTGTGTTGGGTGTTCTTTTTTTCCAAGGCTGCTTTTAATGTGCCACACAGTTTCTCCTGCTGCTGCTCCTCTCCTCTGTTGAGGATTTGGTTGTGTATCCCGACTTGTCTGGTGTTGCTGAGAATTAGCCCACTGGCTCAGTTGACTGAGCTTGAGCTCCTGCCTTGCTGTGCCTGGAGAGGAGGGCTCCTTGCCAGAGCTGCTTGTCTCTGAGCTCTGAGCCTCCCATTCACCATCTTCTGATGCATTCCAGCCTCTAGCTTCAAGCCAGTCATAAGGTAATGCAAGAGATAGGAGGAATAAGCTACTCAGATGCTCAATATATAGACGTTTATTTTTTTTGGATTGTAGTTTCTGGGTCCAGCTCCATCTAGATTGGAAAGGGACTGTAGCAAAGCAAACTGACTTGTATTAATTTTTTTTTAATCAGTGAAATTAAGCTGAGGGCCAACTGGAAGACTTTGGTTCTACTAGAATAACATCTCTGATTAGCTTGGGGCTACATTACTAATTCCAGTGAGGGATTTTGAATTTTTCATTGGGCTTAATGTGCAAAGCCCTTAAATATTCTGTCATATTTAGTAATCTGAAATACCACGACCCTGTGAATCTGTGTCTAAAAGGCTAAACCCCACAAAAAGAATGCTGAAGTTTTTGCTTCAATAATCTAAACTGAACAGATGTTGCCTTTACTGGAGTTTTCTGATTCATTACTGAGCAATAACATGCTACCAGAATATTCTTTCATGTGGTGAGTTGTCCAGTGTTAAGGTGTGAATGCAGTTTGGTACACACAGGCTTGAAGCAACCAATTTAAATGTTAACAAGAAGCTTTATTTTCTCAATAGCATGCTGTAACGACAGGAGCTTGGTAAGGTAGGTAGGTAAACAACAAACACCAAACTGTGTCTACTGAAATGGATTTAAATTGCATTCTAGCTCATGATTAGCAACCCATCCAGCTGCTGGTCTGAACTCTGCAATATGGAGCTTTACAATTCAGTAGGGGAAAAGTGGACAATTTCAACAATGATAGAGGCATCAGTGAGCAAAATGAAATGGCTGGTGGTAATTGTGATAGCTCACAAAGAATGATGTTATTTACAAAAGCTCCTTTTTGCATGGGATCTGATGTCTGCTCCCACGAGCTTGCTTATAATTCATATTCCACTTTAATATGTCTGCAAAATGTGCTTTCTTTCTGTATATGTATTATTTTTAGGATGTTATGTTTCCTTGGTGCATACACAATGAGCCTGAAATCCTGTAGGAATGTGTTTAATTTGAAAGTTTTATCCTCTGGGCCTGGTGAATTCAAACAGGAGGCTCAGAGCAGGGCTGCAGTGCCATCAGAAGGAGGGATGGCAGATGAGCTGTGCAGAGCCCTCAGCATCTCCCTGCTCCCTCCTGCCCTCTCCCAGCCCCTGCCCTGGTGGAATCAAGACCCAGACAGCTTGGCTTGGCTCTGGGGTCATTGCCAGGGGTCTCCCCTTCTCCTGGTGAGCGTGGCAGGGTTCTGAGGGGGTTTGTTGGAGGCTTTTCCAGCTGCCCAGTGTTCACCTCCCCCCATGTCACTGGTGTCAGACAGAAGCCACTTGCTGAGATGGTTGTGACTGTAGGAACGCCCAGGAATCCCTGCTGGAAAGGGGATGGGCTGCAGGCAGAGCAATGAAAGGCATTTCTTGGAACAGCCTGGGCAGCACACGCAGGATGTTCTGTCTGGCTCGGGCTGGGCTGACGTGGTGCCTCGGACTGAGTCTTGCTCTTTTTTCTCATAATGCTGGAAAAACAGATCCAAGGGAAAGGCAGAGATGGAAATGGAACAGCACGGAATGAAAAGCAGGCTTCGGAGTTCACAGGGAATAGTTTGCAGCATCTCTCATCAAAGAAATCCTGCTGCTGCTAGAAACAGGAAGGCAGTGGCTTCACATTTTCTGCAGATCTAAAATCCACTGCCATATTCAGGTGATGGTAGCCTTTCCTTCCCTGTGACGTGGGGAAAGGCATGGCTGCAGGCAGCTGTGGGTTGGGAGATGCCTTCAAGCAGCAAGGAGGATTCCAGATGTGTTAGGAAAGGGGTGGCAGTGGGGTGGAAAAGGATGAGGGGGGGTGGCCAGGGAACATCTCCAGGCTAGTACATGCTGCAGCAGGAAGGGAAGGTGTTTACTGGAGGGTTGCATGGCCTTGTCTCCAAGCTCCTCGGGAGGGTGGAGTGGCTCTTATTGCTTTTCCATAGCTGCTCCTGAGCAGTTGGGAGTTGGAACTCTCTCCCTGTCCAGGAAGGGTCTACACTCAGACCTTCCTCTGCTCTCTCTGATGCCACAACTCTGCCATGCTGGAGCGAGCCTGTCTTCCTTGCCTCTCCTTTGGACCTGATGGGAGATAGATTGCAAATGGAAAGGAAACCCACACAGGCTCTCCTGGAATTCACCAGTCACCCCTTAAAATGCAGCCTGTCCTTCCAGCCCCCCAGGTGTCAGAAGGCAGAGGAGCTGTGCAGGGAATCCTGCCTGGCTGTGCAGCTCAGCAGCCACTCAGGCTCTCCACTGCCACCTTTCTCTCCCTCCATCAATAATGCAAGTCCCCAAGGCTGAGGATTGTCTCTGGAGTCTGTTCTCTGCAAGTGCTTTTCTGTTCCAGTGAATTCAGTCAGCTGAGTCCCCCTGGCAGGACCAGTGCCTGTGGTGTAGAAAAGATAAGCCAGGCTTCCCCCTCCATGCATTTAGGCTGAGCCTTGCATCACCCAGGAATCTGTCTCTGCACCTGACCTCCAGGTACACTCTAGGTAATAAAAAAAAAGAGCTTTCTCTCATCTTTTAAAATATTTAGAGGGAGAAGAGAATAAACTGGCCATGCCCCTGTGTCCCCATCTTGCATGAAAGGAAAGTGCTTTGTCTGAGGAGAGAGTGGGCAGAACATTCACTGGAGTTCATTGCATTCTTCAGCTCTCACCAGTCTCTGGGAGTTGCTCCCCCTGCTTCCCTAGGAGTGTACACTGGGATTTCCAGCTCAAATTTATTTTGCTGAGACTTTGGAGTCGAGTTCTTCTATATAGTTTTTGATGTAGGACCTAATTAGGCTCCACACATCTTAATACTTTTTGCTCCATCTGCATTAAGGATGGCATTGCATATATTTGCATACAATTTACATTTAAAAGTTAGCTGTGCTGCTTGCAGTGATGGTTTTGAACCGAGTACCCCTGACAGTCAATATTGTGAATAAGCACACAGAGTACCTGGTGTTTCTGGGTGTAAACATACAGAGAAATACGTGTGTGTGCAGTTTTCTTTCTCAAGCAGGCTTGAAAAGCACAGGTTTATTTTTTTTCAGTATTATAACTTCCCCACAAACACGGGTGCAAGAGGAGCTTAAAGATCAGAGCTCCTGCTCTCACTAGAGCCTGCGTGTGCAAGGCTGTGAAAGCAGAACAACACTCAGAGAATCTACCCCAGCATTTGAGCACAAACAGGCTGCTGGCAGTGCCAGTGTCACTTTACTTTGGCCCCCTTCTGAATTTATATGGTACTTAAAAGCCA
The DNA here is from genome assembly GCA_013401355.1 of Ceyx cyanopectus. Classification (NCBI taxonomy): domain Eukaryota; kingdom Metazoa; phylum Chordata; class Aves; order Coraciiformes; family Alcedinidae; genus Ceyx; species Ceyx cyanopectus. The sequence goes on from VYZU01009401.1 coordinate 11,052, forward strand.
GATCTCTGGCAAGGTCTGGTTGTTGGGTTTCAGTTCTGGCATGTAAAAGATTGTTGAGTTACTAGATATATTTATTTTTTATTCCAGAAGTACTGCTGCTTGTCAATGGTGGAAAATCCTGAGGTTGTCTTGGTGTTTTCTGGTGGGATTGTTCAATTTTTCATTTGTCTTGCATTAGAAGAGGGCTCTACAAGTGGTAGGAAGCCAGCAAGAGAAACAAAGGGAGTTACTTGGCAGGGCCAAGCATCAGTGTGTGTTGACACTTAGGCCAAGAGTTGCAGGTTGCCATCGTGCTTTGTCTCTTTAGAGAACACACCATATGAATAAAACCTTCTACAGCCTCTTATCTGCAGGCAAGGAATTCAACTTCTCTGCATTCCCTGTGTAGCCATCACAGGCAACAGAGGTTTGGCAAGTTGGCAAAGTGCTGAAGGATTTGATTTTCAGTGCTGAAGTTAACTGGAGCTTTTCCATTGTCTCGGTCAGATGCCTTAAAGCCTGCCCCTCTGTGAGGTGGAGACCAGAGTGAATCCTCCCTTCTGCAGGTTCCCTGGGAAGGAGGGTGTTCAGACTCTATCACTGCTCTCCAGAGGGAGCAGGACTGAGCTCTGAGGAGCTGAGAACTGGCACGTTGTGTGTTTCCATTGTGAAGCAGCTCCACGTTTGCCAGGTGACGTGGCTTCAACAACTGGGGATGCTGGTGGAACAACACTGGCAGCTTTCCTCTCCAGTTGGATCCACTCTGGCTCTGACTAGATAGTGCCTTAGCAAATCAGGTCTGGTTTATGGAGTGCCTTGCAATGAAATTTCAGGTTATGAATCCCAGTGCAGTCAGTGGATGGCAATGCAGACATCCTGACCAGGCTGTGCAAATACAGGCTTGCAGCAGAGTAAATACTGGAGAAATCCTGAAGTGAAGGCCAGGGTTTGGGCCTGTGCGGATTGTCAGTTTCTCTGCTGTGTGAAGGCTCAGGAGTGCAGTGCCTGCTTTGCCTTTGCACATCCAGCACAGCACCCAAGTCTGAGCCTTGTCTCAACTCCTGGGTCTCTCATCTGCTGTAGTGTGTGGGGGACAAGGTGCCTGAAAAGAGCTGTGTGCTCCCCTCCTGCTGCATTGTCTTCAAGTGCTTTCATTCTGTATTAACTTTGTGCTTCCTGACATTCACTTTTCTTTTTTTCCATCTATCTCGTCCAGGGCAATCAAAGAGCTTTTTCCACAGGGATTCTTTTTCTTTCAGAGCAGCTCCTCTCCAAGTGCTATCTACACCATACAAATTCTGTCAAAATAAGGGCTGAAAATGATTTTCATATCTGCATAGTAAAATAGGAGCTTAGTTTCAAAACCCATGAACTCTGAAGTATCCCCTCCTTGGAGAGTGCTCTTCTGAGGTAACATTTCTGCTTTTATATTTACAGACAGACATTCTAATTATCTGGATGATGATAATGAATGTGTTGCTTATAACCTATTATAAGAGGGTTGAAAAAGCTGGAGGGTAATTGTAGATCCTGCTCTTGTCTTAAATGATGAAAAACTAAAACATAAGAGAAGAATGCAGAAAATAGAGCATAAAAAATTAATGATTTACTAATGAAAATCTTCCAGATTAAGCTCAAAAAGGAGAGGGAAAAGAAACTCCCACAGTAAACAACTGGTACTAAAATGAGTGAGAGATTTGAATCCAGCTCAGAATGCTCTATGTATAATTGATGATTAGAATGTATTTTGATTGTGTTGCTCTCTTTTCTTTGTACTACCAAGGCTTAACTGCACCATAAAATTTGTCAGGAAGGAAGGGAGTGGCTTTTGCTTTGTGTTTGGTTGGTTTGTGTAGTTTTAGTTTGGGTGCATGTAGCTGTTGTTTTTTTGTTTGGTTGGTAGGGGGTTTTTTAGTGTGGTGCTGGTTTTTTATTTTTTTATTATTATTATTTATAGGGATTGAAAACCAAACACAAAATCCTAGTGTGTTCTGTTACCTGGAGAGGGTTTTTTGCCTGTTAGCTAACATGAGTTGGCTGCAGCAGTTGCCATAAGCTATAAATAGTTACCCAGGCATTTAAACTGTCATCCTTAAAGATCAATTAGCAACCCCTTGAAATCAATTAGACCCTTCCTAATATGCAAATATTGTTGGAGTCTGTCAGCAGTCTCAGGCACTGTGAGGAGACACTTCCTTTGCATCTTTTTGTCCTTCACATGCTTAGTGCCACAGTTTTGCTGGAGGATTAGAAGCAGAAACTTGAGACTTTGTGGGATTTCAGATTGAGGGTGGGCTGGTGCCCAGGGGCTGGCTGAACACTTCAAGCTCTGTCATTGGCTAGTGGACAATGGAGAATGAAATAGTTTTCTTCTTTAAAATATTCTAAATATTCTGTAACATTTTGCAACATCACGTGTCTCTTGGTGACCATAAACCACTGTTCCTACTGCAATTAGTGGGTTTATTTGGATTTATCACCAAACAGCCTTTGGCATTGAATAGCAAAGGGATGGTGGTGGTGGTGGTGTAGCACATGCACTCCCAAATGTTGGAAATAGGGAGGCATCTGGTCTTTTAGTGCATGTTTTAAAAATTACTACTAACCTGTACAAATCAGTATTTTGAGTTGGCAAGAAATGATGCACAAAATTGCCTCACACTTCTGTATTAGCTTCATACACAATATCTAGATGATAATGGTACTCGTTGAAACCAAGGACTCTGTTTTGCCAACAGAGCTGCTCTGACCTTTGGGCAATTCCCATGTGGCTTGTCAAATTCAGAAATATTGAGCACAGGGTCTCTGCCGCACTGGCTGTGTAATTGATACTGGGTGAGAACTGGCATCAGTGATGTGTTCAGTCCCCGGGCTGGTGGCACACGGTAAGGGGACCACAGTGGAAGCTTGGAGACACCTCTGCAGTGCTTTGCTCTGCAGTTCATGCTCTGAAATGATAAGCAGGCTAAGCTGGGAACCTGTAAAATACCTGCCTGGCTGCCCTTGTGAGTCAGGCAGTATTTGAGGTGGCAGTTGGGAGGTTGTAGATGTTTCTCTCTCTTCAGGTCTGGGTTCAAACTCGCTGTTCCAAACTGTTAATTCAAGAGGGAACCACAGGAGCTGTCAGTTTGTGGCCTCTTGTCACTCAGGTGAGGTTCAGAAGATGGGTTTGGGTTGTACCCCCCATACAGACATCAATCACATAACCTAAGGGTACAAAACACATTGCTGCCTTTCTGTTTCCTCTGTTTAATGAAGAGGACTTGTGACCAGATTCTCCCCTGGTGGAACAGTAATAGAATCAAGACAGAGATGCATTGGATCTTCTAAATCTCCTTTTCTTCATCGGGTCTTGGTTTAACCTTCCAGTCCTTATACAGGCTTTGAGCTTTGAACAAGGCCTTGGAATCATTTAAAATTATTTTATCCTGTTATCCAAAGGGACAGAAACTGTGGCAAAGGGCATTGGGCTTAGCCATGAATTAATTTATTATGCTACAGTCACACATTCGAGTCCTTTTGCTGGTACTGAGGTTGTACTTTTACATAGTTCCTCAGGAAGCCAGGGATTAAGAAGCTGTGCTAACCACCCCTGGTGCTGTTCAGAATCCATCAGTAAGGTGCCTTCTAGCACTGCAGTTAATTTAGCTGGCTTTTTGTCCCTGTTTTACTAAGAGCACTTTGGAACTGGCTGGAAAAAAAACCTCTGCTTGATCTGTGCACCTTGCATTGGCCTTGGGGCCTTTTCCAAACAAATGTCCTGGCTTATGCTTGTTGAAGCATTTGCAGCAGGTATCCAGGCTTCTGCAGAAGCACAGGTAGCCTTGAGGAGGAGAAAAGGTCATGAGCTTACCCTCAAATAAAAGGAAAAAAAAAGATTATTATTTTTAAAAGTAGGAATTCTTCCTTGCTTTCATATTTTCTTTGTTAGTGGATGTTATATCTGGAATGTTTAACAGTAAATGAATGTTTTCTGTGTCAAGAAACACAATATAAGCATAACAGGTGATTTCCACACTGGGAGAAAATCTCAGAATTAAAGGAGGAGGAAAATGCATTTGTCTTGTTTTCTGTGCTGATCATCTGGTGCTCCCTGCTTGGAGTTAGTGTGGTTTGATCAGATCACATCCCCAGTCCACCACCCAGGACAAAGATGTCAGGCAGACCCTACGTTTCTCCCTCTTCAGAGTTCAAGTGCCCAGATTTCTTCAGTATATCTGAAGCTTCCTTCAGTGGAGTTTCATCCTGCAGTCATGATGAACTCTAGGTTTTGCAGAAACAACCCTTTAGGAACTTTTTATCTGAGTGACAAGCTTCAAAATGAGAGAATATGTTCTTTAAAAGTGATACTGTGATACTTGGAGGGTTTTGCAGTTAAACCAAAAATATAAAAAGAGCACAGTAAGTACAAAACTGTTCCATGAGGGATGGGGCTTTTGCCTTTGGTTTCAATTTTTTCCTAACATTAGTGTTCTTTCTCTCCCTCTTCTTATCCTACCTTGCTTTTCCTGCCTTCCCTCAACCTGCTCTGTGCGCAGAATGCAGTCATTTCACCCTCCCCAGCCTTTTTAAGGAGTTCTCACATCTACACTAGATTTTCAGTGTATGTGCAGGAAGAAAAGTGCCTTTTTGCTCCCCCTTCCCTTTGCTCTTGGTACTTCTCATCCCAAAGCATCATCCCATCTGCTCTTCAGAGCAGCACCACACCTGCAAAGTGTGTCCTGTCTCAAACTGGACCCCTCTGTTCAAATCATTTAATATCAAATCAGACACAGTCATTTGAAATTCATCATGAGCATTGTGAGGAAATGGAAACTTCCTTCTTCTTTATGAAACCATTCGTCTAACTCTCTGCTCTTTTAGCATATTCAGAGGCTCTCTGATGTTCCAGATTAAATTAACAGGATTCCCCCTGCTCTTTCTATTGAATTCAGTTAGTATAATGAGTTTAATGTTAAATTAAACAAAATAAAGCCTGCCATGTGGCAGAAATACCACTGAGATGCCTTAATTTCCACCTAATAACTAGTCTCTGTGCTGTGGGGTTCTAGCTGAAATGATGAAGAGGATGTGTCTGTCAAGCATGTTAAATGCTTTTCATCAACATCTCACTTGGACACATAATCACTCATAAAAGAAATGTGCCTGTGATACAGAAGCTAGTACTTTTTTTTTTTCCTCTACTGTAGTAAATTAATTTACACGTGGCTTTATTACTTTACCTGTATATGCTTAAAAATTCTCAGGGTGTTTCCACGACTTGGATCAGGTGTGATCACCTCAGCTGGTGCTGACCCCAAATTCTTCTGACCACCAATCCTGACCACAAATCCAACCTCTGGTGCTGAGGGTAATGCCATGGGTTCTGGGAAGGATTTGAGCCCCAACCACTGCCATCCCAACTAGGTTTTATGTTCTATACCATTGCACTTCTGGCATAGCATAAGGAAGTTTTGGTTTTGTGGTGGTTTGGTGACTTCTCTGTCCACGTCACTCACTCTCCATAACCTCTCTTAGAGTTTTTATTCTGTGTGTGCATGTCTCCTTTTGTGGCCAAGTGCAAAAATCTTGCCACAAACAAAATGTTTTGATGTCTTCCTGTTTCAAGCAGCAAAGCTGTGAGGTGCTGGGTGATACCTGTCAGTGCCAGCAGGATTGGTGCTGAGTCAGTGTCACTGTGGAGCATTATACTTGTTCCTTAATTGAATTTTGCACACTCTTGCTCTTTTGGGTTTTTTTTTCCACTCTTTTCTGTGATATGCCTGGGAGAACTGCTAAGATTTTTAGCCTTGAGACTTGTCCAGGCCTGGAAAAATGCAAAATTTCATTTTACTGTTTGTTTTCCTTGGTTCTGATCTCCAAATGAGTCGTGCCTCTTTGTGGGTTTGTAGGTTTGCTTATATTTTGAGAGGTTTGGAGGGCTTGGATTTTGGTCCATCACAAATCGAAATCTCATTAAATGGAATGCCTGCTTTTAATGAATTTAAACTTTGGTTGGCAACTGAACTCTGAGACATGGGGCTTTGAGACTTCAATAAATGCTTGCAAGGCATGTGCCTGTGTGGATCAAAACCCGAGAAGATTGCATAAGCTGCTATGAAATGAAACTGCAGAGCTAGTGCTGATGCTTGCTCTTGGAGGAGAGTTCAGTTCATGTTTGGAAATGAACGTGTCATTGCCATTCTTTCAGGCTTTATTCATATAAAATCTGAAAAACAAGCAAAAAACACCAAAATGCTGCTTCTAGAGAGCTCCTTTCTTACCCATAAAGAACCTCTATAGGTTAATTGTTTTACAGTTTTTCATCAGTTAGGTAGCACAAAGTATTACATGTTGGCATTAGAAACTTGCTATTCCAGCTGCTAAACAGTTGGAAACATTAAATGTGCTATAGAAAGTAGCTTTTTCAGTTTCACCAGTGTTTCTAAATGTTCATCAGAGTTGTTTTGTTGTGTTTTGTGGATTTTTTTGTTTGTTTGTGTTTTGTTTTTTTTTTTTTTACATGTTGCCTCTCTTGCCCTCAACAGAAATCCCATCTGCAGGTCAGCTTTGTAAAATGGCCTTTGCAATCAAGGCCTGTTTAGATTTTTGCTCAGGAAACCAAGTGTGAAATCTGTGGCCATGAGCCAACTGCTGTCCCCTAAGGCTGGGATTGCTGAAGCCTCTTCAGAAGCTGGAAGAAAATGAAGGAGGGATGAATGGGAAGGAGGGATGAAGGGACTGTGCACTTAGAAAAGCAGAGCTCTGCTTGAGTCACTCTTGTTTAAACATGGATTATTTGCAGGTCACCTCCAAGTGATTCCCATCCTCCTGTGAGGGTCTCTCCTGCTGACAGTGATGCTGAGTGTCCAGGACCAGGACACCAGGGCTTGCTGCTGTTGCTGCCTTGGTTGCTGCTGTGCTGGCTGTGTGGGTACCATCTTGCCTCTGTTTGTCTCAGTTCCCACTGTTATTGAGCTATCTTTTGTTATCAGATGATCTGAAGGCCACTGGTTGGGAGAAGCAGTTGAAAGTTGACTTGGGAGTGTAAGGCTAAAACTACAAACTCCTGATAAATCCCAGGAACTGGGAAAACATAATAAACTGTGGAAGCTTATTATGTGGCATCCTCAAAGGAGCTCCCTTGGAAGCTATGCTTTGTCTGTAATGAAGTGTTGTAAATTCTTGGAGGCAGGAATTCATTCACCTGCACTGCTACAGCCACCAGCTGAAGTGCTGCCTCAGCAAGTGACCATTAATGAGCAAGGAAGTGTTTTTCCAGTGGAGATCTCCAAGTACAGCAAGCCTGTTGGATAAGGAATGTGGAAAACTAGAGAATTTTACCCTAGTGTAGTGCTGAGAGGTTCAGTGGTGCAAGCAGCATATTCTGTTGGGTGTGGTGTGAGTATCTGCTTTCTTTGCCCCTGGTCCTTGCTCACTCCAGCTGTATTTTATTTCTCTCTCAGCCCTTGACAAGGATTGCTCTGCGTGGTTCCTTTTACTGTGGCATGAGGGAAGGAGCCCCAAAATATTCTTACTTTGCAAGTCAAGGGTGGGTGAACAATGCTGCTATGGCTGTTGTTTGTTTCTTTGTGGGTTTTGAGTGTGTGGTGGTGTTTTCCTCTTCAGGGGGAAGAAAAAAACAAAACAAAAATAAAACTAGTAGGTGGAGCAGCATCAGCAGGTGAAATATTTATTTGAGGGAGAAAACAGCCTTAGTAAAAGCAGTGACTGGAAAGGGAGGTAGGCACAGGGTGCTGCATGGGCTCTCTGCTGCATGCTTTCCTCTGATAAGAGGCTGTTAGCTCAAATGAGGATAGACAGATGAGAGCTTCTGAGCCAAACTGGGACTCCTGGCAAACATCAGATCAGGCTGAAAATACCACTTTGAGTTAGAGACAGTGATACAGTTGGAGGTATGACAACCCACACAGATCAGTTAGAGCAACTGTGCTGGGGGAAGTGTTGGTTTTATCTGCTGTTAAATAAGACAACATGTCTAGCTCTAAGACAGGAGGAAGGCTGGAGTTGATATGGGAAGCAGAGGGCATGGAGAAGAGGAAGATGCTGCTCCAAGGTCACCTTTTACCACAGGGCTGGGAGATTGAAGAGAACTTTCTTGCTGCTTTTGATGGCTAAAGGCTGCTGCAATCCTGGCAAGTCTCAGAGGAATGATTGGGGAAGATCTGCTGCCATACCTGAGGCAGACACTCATTTATCTGAGATGCTGTGCTCTGGCTGCTAACAACCAGCTCAAATTGGCTTATTTTTTCACATTTGTCACAGAGTCAGCCCCATTGTCTCAGCTGTGCCTCTGCACAGGGAGCTACAGACCCAGAAAAAGATTTGGAGTCATTAGTCTTAGGCAATTCTCCCCATCTCTTTTTTTTTTCTTCCTCTCCAGCTATGTTTATACAGCTCCTTTCCTTCTTTTCCCACAAAGGGTTTTCTGTCAGGGCCTCCAAAGGAAACTTTCTACCAGGAATGTCAATGAACCCACACATTGCTGTATGAAAATAATAGCAAGAAGAACCAACCCTGCTGCTGTGATCTGACACCTTCAGCTGTTGTCTCCTAGGCCTGGGGTTGCTATGTCAGCTGCCTTTGTCTTTGCCCCAGAAGGGTGGGTTTTGTCCCTGGAATGCTGTGTATCCAGCACATGATGCCACCAGGTGGGACAGTCTGCAGGTGTTTGCACCTACATGGTGGGTACAGGTGTTCTCAGACACTTTCAGGTTAGGAGTCTTACCCCAGTGCAGCTAGCAGGTTAGTGACAAGGCCAGGAGTGCTAGAGAAGCCTTCCTGGGGCCCAGCCCAAATGCTTTTGGGTGTTAACTAAAGATTAGAATGTGCCCAATCTCCTTTTCAGCTGTTTTTCAAGGAACCAGCAAGTAGCAATCATAGGTGTTAACAGGTAATAGAAACTTGTATTATTTTATACTAAACAGCACCTAGTAATTCCTCCAGTGATGCTACAGGGTTTGAATCTCAGGAGTAGCTTGTTAGGAAGGACCTTAACCTGTACTTGGGCTGCTGAATGTTCCTGCCAGTGAATGTGGTCCTGGAATGTCCATTGGTGTCTTTAATGGTTTTTATTGATGCTGTTTGGTTTTCTTCAAGGGAAAACTTACCATGTTGGTTGTCCATTGTGAAGCAAACTGCAGACTGTGTCTGCATTTGTCATAGCAAGGATCACTTCTCTAGGAAGCATTTTAAATGTGATGTCTAGATCACTTTATGTTCTGCAGCTCTCAAATAAATAGGATCAACTGGGTGAAGACACTTTCCAGGTTGTGCTTTCTTCTTTCCCCCTCAAGTTGGTGTATCTGTGCCCTCATCATGAGACAAGAGCCACTGCTTTGCTGTAGAAAACACTGTCAGGGGAACAGTCAAGTGAAAAAATAAACCTAGGAAATAAATGTGGATTAGTTTTGTTCATAATAGGCAAAAATACTTCCCCTTTCCAACAGAACCTGCTGGCTTTCTGATGATGCAAGAGGTGCAGATGCCTCTCCCCAGTATGCATCTGGTGCTCCAAAATGGGAAACGAACTCTTGGGAGTTTGATGCTAGAAATTTCCTACTTGCCTCTGTGGCTGCAGAAAGGAATTTCTAACACATCTTTTGGAAAGAAATGCTACCACCTTGAAAAAAAGTCCTGTTTCCTCTGGTAGAAGTGACAGCAATGGGGTACTGGTGGTGTGTGGAGACAGCAGCTGTTCACATGAAACAGCTACATGGAATCAGTTGTAGGCACAGATCCATGGCTGTGCTCAGGAACACTTCCCTGGCAGATTGCTGCTGCACACAGCTGACAGGTACAGGTGCTGTGACTCAGATGTCAGGCAGGCAGTTGAGGCTCAGTTGTGACATGGTGCTGGAGGGTCTTTAGGAAGCTGTGGTGTGCTGACAGTTGATAAGAGGAGTTCTTCACTGTACATGTAGGTACCCAGAGCTGAAGGCTCACGGGTAAAGTGACTCTAACTACAGAAAAGATTCCACTGTGTTTCTTCTCCAAATGATTTCCCTCACAGTGGTGCCTCAGCAGCATGGAGGTGCTTCAAATGCCTCTCTGCTGTCCTTGGAAGCACCCCACGCTTCTCTTTCACAGCTCCTAGAGGCTACTGCAGTTTTTTAGGCTCAAACTCTCCTAAATAAACCTTTTATATTTTAAATACATCACATTAGACCAGGAGCAACTAAAATGTGCCATTGTTTAAAAAGAATAAGGTAATTTTTAGGATATCCACACGTGTTCCCCACTCCTGTTAGGTAAAAAGCAGTGGCATTCTTTGGCATGGCTGTTCTAATTCTGTGTGTAGAGGGAGAGGCTCCCAGATTGATGGTGTTTACTGACAAAAGTCCTAAAATCACAACATTTCAACCCAAATGACTTCAGCTGTGAAATACAGCTCAGTGTTGTTGGATGTACTCAGCAGGCAACAACTTTCTAGCGAAGGTTTCTGTTAAGTAATGGGATTAAAAAAAAAATAGTGTGGTTAAAAAATGAATGAAGCAGGTTTGATTTAGCAGTGATATCCAAAGCATGAGTTTCACAAGTGTCCAGACAGGCAGTTGGCCTTTCATTTCTCAAGCTGTTGTGGCTTTTGTCCTTTCACCATGAAAGTAAAGATGATTTGGCTGTGTACTGAAGGATGCAGATATCCCCAAATACTCAAATACAACAAAGCTCCTGGCTTTGTTCTGCTTGCTTCCCAGGAGGGCAGTCTCTTGCTTCTGTGTAGGTGGCAAAGGTCTGCTCTGCAGAGAAACCTGCATTAAAAGCTTTCTTCACCTCAGCCAGCCAAGTCTATCAAGACATCTGAAACTTTTATTATAACAGTTTTTCTTCTTTCCCATTGGATTTAGCTCCAAAATGTAGAAACAGACTGGATCTTGGTTGCTTTTCCAGGCACAAGGTTGAAATGACTTGCAGGGTTAAACACAACAGTTGTTAGCCGATGGTAACAGAGGGTTTGGGTGCAGATTAGTTCTTTAGGTTACTAATTACTGTAATTACTAAACTCAATCTGTGTTTTTGTTACTGCTGCACAAGCCAGCTGTGGGAATGCAAAGCTTGCTCTGGGATGTTGATTTCTGGTGTATCTCTGTTGTGGTTATAGGTAGAAATACATCAGCAAGAAGTGTAGCACAGGAGAGTTGTCAGTGTAGAGCCTCAGTTGTAACTAATCCGTTTGAATATGGTGGTAACTTTTATCTTTAAAAACTACATTGGTTTTGTGAACACTCCCAAACGTATTTGGACTAGTACAATGTGTATTATCTACTGAATCTGAGTATTCTGCATGTTTTCAATCTTAATTTCCTAAAAATACAAACTATAACCTACTTTTCCTTCTATAAACACAGCCAATACAGTAGTTCCATAATCATTTAAATATATGAAATACTGCAGTAACTACAATATAATTAAATGTATGACTTGCCATTNAGTTCTCTGGGACTTGTCTTTAACCTAAAGAGTTTTTTATGACTCAGTACACTCAGTATAGTAATCAAGCACAGTAAATACTTAACTCCAAATGTGAAAAAAAAAGGATATTTTTTCTGAATGTCCTGTTATAAATTAGAATTTTAATATTTTTTTAATTGTGTTCTGTGAGTTTTTGAAGCATGTGGAAGATTCTGTGAGGGAAACACATAATAACCAGCAAAGTGCTTGTAAAATTTGCTCCAGACACTACCTACCTTACTGTTTTTTATCTCTGATATCTTGTTTGTGTGTTTAACTTCTGGGGGAACTAGTTTACCCCATCTCACATCTGATTGCTGGGTTCAGGGAAGGCTCCTATGTGAAAAACACAAAATTTCAGTCAATCTCAGAATATTTGGCTATCTGTAAGTAGCTGCGGCCAGAGGAGGCCACAGAGATGCTCAGGGGGGCTGNTCTGATAAAAGTTGGAACTGAGCTTCCAGGAACAAACTGTTCTCTTACCTTCACAGCTCTTAGAAAGCACTGATACTTCACAGTCTGGTAAATTCAAATGAGACATTTTCAAATAACCAGTGTTAGAAGTGTAGCCAAAAAAAAAATGTNGAAGCATGTGGAAGATTCTGTGAGGGAAACACATAATAACCAGCAAAGTGCTTGTAAAATTTGCTCCAGACACTACCTACCTTACTGTTTTTTATCTCTGATATCTTGTTTGTGTGTTTAACTTCTGGGGGAACTAGTTTACCCCATCTCACATCTGATTGCTGGGTTCAGGGAAGGCTCCTATGTGAAAAACACAAAATTTCAGTCAATCTCAGAATATTTGGCTATCTGTAAGTAGCTGCGGCCAGAGGAGGCCACAGAGATGCTCAGGGGGGCTGGAACAGCTCTGCTATGGGGACAGGCTGAGGGACCTGGGATTGTTCAGCCTGGAGAAGAAGAGGCTCCAGAAGACCTTAGAGCACCTGCCAGTGCCTGCAGGGAGCTGATCCAAAGCCTGGAGAGGGGCTGTTTGCAAAGGCCTGGAGTGGAAGGCCAAGGGGCAATGGTTTGGAATGAGCAAGGAGTGGATGGAGATGAGAACTAAGGCAGAAGTTCTTGCCCAGCAGAGTGGTGGCCACTGGCACAGGGTGCCCAGGGAGGTGGTGGAGACATTCCAGGTGGGGTTGAGGAGGCTGTGAGCACCCTGCTCTAGTTGAGATGTCCCTGCTCTCAGCAGGGGCTGGACTAGACCCCTTCCAACCCAGACAGTTCTGTGCTAAACAGCTGATTAGCCTAGCACTACAGGGATGGCAGTGAGGGTGCACTGGATCACCATTGCAAGCAGGAAGGTGTCAGTGTGTGGCTGTGAGGGGCTGGGAGCAGCTTTCCCGCTCTTTCCCCTGGCGAGGCCGCAGCCCAGGCCTCAGGAGGGGAGCAGTGGCCCAGGCCTCAGGAGGAGGGCAGCAGCCCAGGCCTCAGGAGGAGGACAGCAGCCCAGGCCTCAGGAAGGGAGCAGCGGCCCAGGCCTCAGGCGGGGAGCAGCGGCCCAGGCCGCAGGAGGAGGGCAGCAGCCCAGGCCTCAGGAGGAGCAGGTGGCGCTTCCCGAGGCCTCTATGGGCGGCACCCCCCGCCCTGCTCCCCGGCTAATCCGGCCGTGTGCCTGCCTGCTCAGCAAGGGGATTACTCTAAGTCTGCATATTTTCATCTTGCTGGGTCCAGGTCAATTTCCTGGCCGGGCACAGTAAGCCAGAAGCAGATTGGTACGACGTGGTGCGGTGCAGAAGCAGCCGGATGAACCTTTGTAAAAGGCAAGGCACCAACTGGAGGAGATGCTGTGTTTATATATTCTCCAGCTAGAGAAATCACAGCAAACCCAGGCAAAATAAACAGCCAATTTGTGTGTATATATATATATATAAAATAATGGGTTTTTTCCCCTTTTTTTGTGGCAAGGTGATTATATTTGAGATGTTGGAGTTTCCATCTTTCCAGTGACACCACATGAGAACCTGCTTAGCACTGAATAGTGACAGCAAATGCTGAAGTGGAAAAAATATTTTCATCCATCTGCACTAATCTGCTTTTACTCTAAGATTTAACGGGGAGGGGGGCAGGGGGAGGAATGAGAATCAGAAAAATCTTAAAAGCTTGCTTAAGCTTTTAGCTTTGCCCACTCATTCCCTAGTAACTAAGAAAGTGCCAGACTTCTGCATTTGGGCTTTTCTGAATTTGAACAGTGATTCCTTCAGACTGTATTACCAAAAATAAAGAACTAAATAATGTCTTCCAAGTGGATAGCTGGAAAAAGCATAAATCTAGCTGTTGACAAACTGTATAAGCATCCTGGTTCTTCCTACAGCTACAAAACTGAGCTCTTGTTGTGCCATCAGATCTGTGACCATCGTGATTGGGAACTGCACACATCCCTGTCTTCAGACCCCTGCTGAACTGAGAACAAATAGCAGGATTTCAGTGTTGGGACTTACTCTTTTACCTTGTATTTTCAAGGACTTTTCTAAGAGGAATCCTGGGGTATCTTACTCCTTGCTAGCATTGAATCAGATCTGAAAGTTTCTCCCTTGCTTACTCAGTCTTTTCTACCCCACTGTGAGGCCCTCCTCGCAGGCAGCACCTGCAAATCACCCTGAAAAGCAGCAGCTGAACAGATTCCTGCTCAGAATCTTCAGCACAGAAGAAAAAAAAAATCACAAAAGAATTGTTAGGAGATCTGCTCATCCCTAAGAAAGATCTTGTCGCTCTGATATGTGATGAATGGAGAACAAAATTGCTGGGAGAGGAAAAAAAGGTGGAGGATGGACAGCTCTGCAGAAGCCAGTCTCTCTTCTCCCTCAGGGTGGGTCAGCTAAAAATACTGCCATGTTTTTCTACTTAAAGGATGGCCCAGGCAACAAAACAGAGGCAGGACAACAGGAACAAAAACATCCTTTTGAATTAGGCTTTGGCAAAATAAGCCACCACTCCGTACAATGTAAGTTTTGTTTTAGTTTGGATTTCTTCCCCTCTCCACATCTCTGCTCCTTTATTAATGTTAACTGTGGAGGATTTTTCTGCTTTCCATTCTCAGTCATGTGTGTTTTACTGGATATTTCTACCTCTTCTTTCCTGCTGGGGAGGAACACAAAAAAGGTTTAGCTTGAAATTCGGCTTTGAGGCTCCTAAGTTGGTGGTTGGTTTGGTTTGGTTTGGGGTCTTTTTTTTGTGTGTTTGGTTTCTGATTTTTGTTGGATATTGCTGTGTGTTTGGGTTTTTAGTGGTGGGTAGAGTTTTCTTCATCCCCACTAACTAAAGTGAAATAATAGCTTAGGTTTGATGGAACAAAATAGCATCATAGATACCAACGTGCCACATGCAGACAGAGTACAGCAGCAGGGCAGTGTAACAGAGAGCCATTCTTCACACAGATTTGGGACTTCAGTTACATGGCTGTGGATTATTACTGATCTTTGGGTGATTGTTTGTTCTCCAAAGCAATGCTCAAGCAGCTGTGGAACAGGACTTTTCTGTTTTCCTGTATGCAGTGAGTATTTGAGCTGGAGGGGTTGGGCCTCTGAAGCCACTGTGAGTGTAGACTGAGAGGTCATATTATTTCATGTTACTCACTTGCAATCTGTCAGTAAAATAAGATTGTTTTTGCCAACAGTGTTACTAGAACGTGTTGGAACTGGGGCAGCTCTGGTGCAAGGCAGAACAATTTAAAAGAGATGATGTCCTAACAAGGAGGGCTGATCTTAGCTCCTCTGAGCTCCCAGGAGCAGGAGATGCTTTGTGGTGCCAGCCCCGTGAATCAGATGCTCCTGTTGGCAAAACACAGCCCTGGGGCACAGTTGGTTGGATTTTACTGGCTGCTGGTTGGGGATTTGCACTGAGCCTCTACTAAGATAACACAGTTCCAGGGCACCAAGGAACATTATTTTTTCTGGTCCTAAGGAAACATTTCTCACTCTGATGCAACAATACCTGCTGTGTAATTTACCTTGGCTTTAAATGTGTCAGTGTTTAAAGTGCTCTTAGCAGTGTGACCCACAGCTGGTGGGCCACGTTTTCCTACTGTGTGTTTTCATAGTTGGTGCAGAAAAAATCCTATCTACCATAAGATATAGAACTGCCCAGTGGTTCTCTCTGACTCACTGCTTAGCCAGGCAACCAGCCCTACCTGGTTCTTGGTTTCGAACAAAGAAATTAAATGTTTTCCTTCTAACACTTGGAATGATAAGTTTCTATGTAATGATGTTTGTTTCCCTGCCAGTGGTGCTTGTCTGCCAGCAAGGAGAAGCTCCTGCATCCCCCCTGCCCCAGGGAGTCTCTTGGCTTCCTGGGACAGGGATGTTGACTTGTCTGCCTGTTTTTGTTGCCCAGAAAAGTGGCAGTGCCATCCTGAAAAGACTTAAGACACGTTTTCCAAAGCAAATAACTACTGCAGAAGTTCATTTGGTTGAGGCTCATCTTTCTTTTACTTCAGCTGGTACTTCAAATATCACTTATGCTGACCTTCCTTTGGGTGTCACTGATTTCTGAGAGCAAAACCATTATTGCATGTTCAGTGTAATTGCAGTTGGCAGAATTCACATTCCACACATAAAGGGAGGGGAAAAATTTGATTTTTTCTTTTTTTTTTTTCTTTTCTTTTATTCCAAACCTTTAGCAGGTGATATATTTATTTATTTTTAATTATTGGGTTTTGTTTTTTTTTGGAGGGGGAGATCATCATCCATGACAAACAATCCTGGTAGTAATTGCCATGTTGTCTTTGATTCAAGTACTGTTTTCAAGATATGTTTGTTTCTTTCTAAAGCTTTGTGAACCTCTGTTTTTACTTCTTTTGGTTCTAATTTGAGCCTTTGTGCTTTTGGGACAAATAGTCTGAAGGTTGATGTTTTGCCAAAATGAACACTAGAGCACTTCCAAAACACATTTAAATGAGAACTAAACGAAAGCCACTTTGCTTTTGAATGAGAAGTCTTTCAAAGAACGTAATGATCTTTAATACATAGTAATTTTCACTTTAGTTAATTTGATTTAACTTGACTTGAATGAGGCTGTGCAGACAAGCACCAAGTCCCATTGATTTTTTTTTTCTCCCCTGGGAACTGGAGTTTTTAAAGCACTTGTGAAAACCAACTTGAAAATGTTGACTGCTTTTGCCCCCTTGGCTTAAGAAGGACTTAAAAAAGATATTAAATATAATTAAATATATTTATATTTTTGACAATGAAGCAGATTCTGAACAAATGCGCTTGGAAGATGCTCCTTCCCATCATGACAGGACACATGATGGTCACTCAGCAGTCCATGGTGCCCTGGGTTTGGATTTCAGCTCCAGCAGCTGTAGCCCCCACAGGCAAGTGTATGGGAACTGTTCTCACCCATGTTCCTGCTGTTTTAGTGGGAATAATATATTCTTTGTGGTGAATTTCTCTGGAGGAGAAATGGAGAGCTGCAGCCACTGCATGACAGAGTAAAGAGGGAACAAGAAGTGCTCCAGCAAATGAGGTTTGTGGTGCTGTGTGAAATAAATACAGTTAGCCATGGGTAATTGAGTGTTTGGTCCTGCACATGGCTGCAAGGCCATGCTGTTAATTACTAATTTATTGCCAAGATACAGAGCATCTGCTTGCTTTGTTTAGCTTGACTAGTTGGTGGTTGACAGAACACCTTCTGGGTTGTTTGCTTTGATCCCTGAGATGCTTATCAAAGTCATTTCCATTCTAATAAGCCATGTGTCTGGCTGCAGTGACATGAGGATTATCTGTAGCTCATTACTCTCTCCAGAGTCACTTTTGGTGGCAAGCACAAGAGGATTTTGAGTAGGCTGGGGAGGTTCCTGGAGAGGTGCTAGCAGCCATTCCTGTGCCTGAAGGCAGGAGCTTGGTCTGGAAAGCATTCCTGGCTAACAGGTGTGTGCCCACCTGAGCTCCACAGAGATGGGTGTTCGTTCTGTAACTGCTCAGGTAATCCACAGCAGCTATTTGTGACATCAAATCTCAATCTGCTTTGTTACAGAAGCTCAGTATTTATGGTGTTGTCTTCTGGAAGAAAACTGTGGTGGCTCCTCTCTTTGGCAAGCTTGCAGCTCTTTGCAGACTCCTACAGTACCTGTTCAGTCTTTGGTACCTGTTCACTCTTTTTTCTACTGATGATGTTGGGATTGATCAGTTGGATAAATCTACCTGGGGTTAAGATCAGTTAAATCAATTGCATTCTGTGTTTCTCCTCAAAATCAGACCTGTTTTTGGCCCTTGTTTTCAGTCTGGTTCCTGTCCCTGCACTTGTTGTGTTGGCAGTGTTCCTGAAGGGAAAATACCTGTGTGGTGCTCCTCAAGACTCAGGGTTTACCTATCTTGCTCTGCTCCTTTTTTTTTCCTTTCCCCTTAAGTCATTTAGTGAAAATACAAGTTTTTTTTCCCTTGTTTTTCCTTGTTTGACAGTCTAGGGAAATTCTCTGTAGGAGATCACTTTGAATGGGTTGTTTGAGCAGAGAACTCTTTCACAGGTGATCTCATAAAAGAAATTAGCATTTAGTCTTGATATTGGTATCATCCCCCATAAATCACAAGATGTGAAAAATCCATGGTGTATATTGACTTGAAGCCCTCCTTTTGGGGAATTAGGCTCTTGACCTCAGTGAGAGTTTGAGATTGGCTTCTTAACTATAAAACAGAGATGGAAAAAATCGAATTGGCTTTGATACCACACTTGTACTGTGTGCTTGTGTATCACTGGCAAGCTTTTCTTGTGTAACACTTGTAAATGCCACTTTAGTAAATGAAAATGAGTTGTCATATGTTCAATTTAATAATGATATAGGATTTTTTTTCTCCTTAAACATTTGTTCCCTGGGAGCACAGAGTTTTTCCTTGCTCAGCATGCAGTGATCTCAGGCAAACAAAGAGTGTGGCAGACTCAGTACTCCCTCAGCTCTCTGCACAGATTATTGAGAGGACAAAATGTAGGGGTTTTCAATTAACACTGCACTGATGAAGTGGCTTGGAGAAAGCCAGTCACCATGACCTGCTTCTGCCCTTTATGAAGGGGATGGATTTGTAAGCAAAATACTGGGGGGAGCTTGGTCTTTTTTTGGTGGGTGATTAAAAAAAAAAAGCTGTTTGAAACTTGCAGCTGATGGTTCCTATATTGAAGTAATTAGCCTAGCAGCTAATAAGTTTTCCTACATCTGGATATGCACAGATGTTTTGATATTGGTGGCATGATTAATGGACCCTGTCAGCCAGCTTTGGATGGGGTTAACAGTGTTCTGAAGGGGAAAAATAAATAAATATATATATTCTAATGTAGTAATTCTGTTGGTAATTAGATGGGAATGAAGTTCTAAACAGCTATGAAAAATGAGTAGAAATATCTGCCATTCTGTTAGGATCATGTTTGGGGAATCAGGCCTCCAGTACTGTGAGGAATAATTTATCATCTCTGGATGTAGTGACTTCCCTTACTGGCAGTGTGAGCAGCCAGTGAGGGTTCTCCTGGGGCCTTTTTGGCTCTGGAGCTCCCCAAAACTCAGGCTGTGAGAACAGAGAGGGTCTCCTTGCTGCCTAGAGCAAAGCCTGCCTTCTTCAAACTGCAAAACAGGAGTGAAAATGACAGTTTTTTGGATTATTAATTTTTATTTTTATTAATTTTTTTTTTTTAACTATTTGATTGCCAGCCACTGGCTTCACAGCAGAACTTGTGTGGTAAAAAGGTCTAAATGTTGCTAAATACCTTGAGCTTTCTTCATCCATCTTAGCTTAGTCTGCTTGAGAAAAGCCCATGTTAAGAAAACTAACTTCAAAAGTTCTTCAGTTTGGAGCTTGAGGTGCAGATCTTCACTGAAATGCAAGCAGAAAGGGAGGATTTATCACCTGGGGAAGGTGGCCAGCAGGATTTCTGGGCTGGGGAGAGGTGGCTGTGCTTCAATCAGCACAAGCTTTGGCACAGTCTCATGTTGGGGATATCCCTTTGCACATGGGGATTGCTCTTGGGCTGGGTGATTGACTCTGGCTTCTTACCCCTTGTTTGTTTGCTTCCAGATGAAGGCTGAGTCTGTGTTAATTCATAAATATATATGCATGTACTTAATATGCAAATGCAGGTGTATTTTCAGGGATGAAGTCTGAACCTTTGCCAACAAGGGGTTTTTTGGCTGTTATTTCTGCTTTCTCTAGAACCCCTGTGTCAGGACCTTACATCATGTTCTCATGTGCTAAAGCAGAGCAGATTGGCACATCCAGCTGTGGCTTGGACAGAGGTGCAGACAACTTAGAACTGAATTATCAGGAATGTGTAAATACTGGGTGCCCTTGGAAAACCTTTATTTATTTATTTTCCTCCCCAGAATCTGTCTGCCAAGTGATTTAATTTTATTTTGTGTGAGGTAAGAACCACAAGCTACATCCAAACATTTAATTGCCATAAAAAGCATTTACAACGTGGAACAACTCTTGCAGTTTCTGTCTGCAGGAAGCTGATAGTAGATGCTGTGAGGGAGTGGAGAGTGGAACAGAGCAGGGCAACCTTTAGAACAAAGCAGAACAAATGCTTGCCTGCATCTGTGTCAGCAGGAGACCACTGTGACCCTGCAGCAGTGAAATTGGTTAGCATGTTGCTGCTGTTGTGCTAATTACCCATCTCTTGAACTAAGAGCCTGACAGCTCCAAGTATCAAGACTGCTTTGCTTAAAAAAAATGAAATATATAGGATATATGCAGGATGATGGGTTGATGAGGCCCTGAAGTGGTCCTGCTGTCAGCCTGGCTTTCAGGAATGGCAAAGATCTGTCCTAAAACCAAAGTGTCTGTGCAAAGAGCAGGGTGCTCCTTAGCTGGGATGTACCCAGCAGACTTGTGTACTGGTTATGAATAGTCAACATTCTGTGCACCCAGAAACTGGAGTTTTTCTGACCACTTTTCAGTTTTAGCAAGGAGGTAAATTAGAGAAATTCCAAAAATCTCAGGGATCCATCCTTAGTAATGTAGTTGCCAGAGACCAAATAATGAGCTCTGTGCTCAGAAATAATATCTGGAAATATAATGACTGTCAAACTCCCCCTAAGTGCTTTCTCTTTCCTTGGCAAAACATTATTTGGTCAGTCCAAAGACAGAGGAGTGAAATGCTTTTTTTTTCTTGTTATTTCTTTTCAGCAAGTAATTATTTTATATCAGGGTCATTTTTGGCTTGTTTTTCTGATGTCCTACTCTTGAGCTTTCTGCTTTTCCTTCTTTATCACCCTTAGCAAACTGGCAGGCATATATCACTCAAATCTGATCGTTTGGAGGGTTTTTTTTCTGTATTCTCTAAAATGGAATTACCTTCATATTGCCCTGATGCCCAGTGCTGCTGGAACTGGACCAGTTTGCATGCAGAATGTCAAGAGTATAGTTGTTGGCAGTGAGAAATCCTCATGGCTGGTTCAGCACGTGCTCTTGGAGACATGAAATTCAGGTGCAGGCTCAATTTCACTCATTCTGAATCCTGAAGATGCCCACTTTGGATCTGTGAGTCTGTTTCCATGTTGCACTTCAGCAGCCAATCTGCAGTCATCCTTTGATGTGCAGTGCCACAGCAGTGTAAATCCAGAGCAGTGATTAACTTTTTACCCCAAAATAGGGTTTAAAAAGCCCCTCTTGCTTTCTTTTCTTATAAAGAATCTCCTCTTACTCTGTGTACTGTTTTCCAGAGCTGCCTCAGGATTCCAGAAATCATTTTAGGAGCTTCATATCCACTTGTGCTTTGTAAAATTCACCAGCTCAAAGGCTGTTTTGAATTTATGTGGAGGACTTGGCCAGGAGATGAGTTCCCTCCATGAAGTGTGCTATCAGCCATCAGTTGCCCTGCCTTTAGGAGGCAAGGGTGAGGTGAAAATGAAGCTAAGTAAGTCTGCAGCAGCAGTAATTACCTAGGTGCTTGTTTAACCATGCAGCAAGTAATGAAGCCTGGGACTGTAATATCACATCAAATACATTACCTCATTTTCTTCTCTTGCAGACAAGGGGAGGTTGAAAATAATGAGCCTGTCTGCCTGCCTCTCCCCATACCCCTGAGCACTTGGAATCACGAGCACCTTCTTTCTAAAACAAATTTATTTCTTGTTGCCTCCTTCCCAACAAAGCCTGGCCCATGATGAATACCAGACTTCCCAGCATATTTGTCATAGTGGTGCACCTGTGAGGCTTCCAGCACAAGATAAATTCTGGCAGGCCCAGGGAGTGGAAGGAGGTGGTGGGCAAGGAATAAATCTGTGTGCTCCTCCGAAGGAGCGTCCCTCTGACAGCTGCTGAGAAATTACACTCCTGGTTGACACCTTCATCCTGTTATTTATGGCTCATTAATTGAACCCAAAAGGAGACTTGTAGCTCAGCAGGGTTACTGTACTGTGCTCTTCCAGCAGGCTGCAACTCAAACAAAAGAACAAAACAGGGGAAGGAGAAGGTAAAGCAGCTCCCACATGTGTGTTCTCACTCTGAAGGGCTGGTTGCTGGCAGTCTGCTCAGAAGCACCCATGGTGGCCCTCTGGAATGGCCCAGAAGGTGTGTGTGTGTGTCCTGTGCTTGAATTCTTTCATCTGGGCTTTCTGTGCATTGCTGGTGGTGCTGTTCTCAATCCCAGGTCAAGGCAAGTGTCCATCTGTCTTTCCAGACACAACCAGCCCTCACTTCCCTAGTGTCAGTCTCCTCTGTCCTAGCAACTCACTTCCCTAGTGTCAATCTCCTGTCCCAGCACCTGGTAGCCCAGAGTGAGATCCTGACAGGACCCTGGGCAAAAAGGAAGGGTGCTGCTGTGACACTGAAGCATTGCCTTTCTATACCACCCAAAAATTGCCCCCACAGCAGCCTATGCACCTCATTCAAAGCTGAGCTTGCATGGGAACCTGTGTGGGTCCAAGCTCTCTGCCACTGCTCAGGGCTAGGTCTTGAGAT
Organism: Ceyx cyanopectus; assembly: GCA_013401355.1. Classification (NCBI taxonomy): domain Eukaryota; kingdom Metazoa; phylum Chordata; class Aves; order Coraciiformes; family Alcedinidae; genus Ceyx; species Ceyx cyanopectus. The sequence goes on from VYZU01009401.1 coordinate 33,377, forward strand.
GTTTGAGAGCAGGCTTTGCTTTCCAAGCAGTGCTGTGAAGAGCAAAGGGAGAGGTCCAGGGTCTGTGCAGTGACTGTAGACACTTGGTATGCAAGGGGTGTCTGCAGGAAATGTAGCTGAAAGTCATCGTGGATGATGATAAAAGAAAAACAAAAAGAAAGAACAAAATCACCTTCAGTGGATAAATACTGAAACACATGAGCTTTCTTCTAAGAAGAATTGATTCTCTTTTTTTTTGATTCTGAGCTGTTTAAAAGCTGAAATTGTTCTAACAAGCTATGCTGTAAAAGGAAACTGACTCCTGAGAGTATTTGTCATGCATGAGTCTGTTGAGACAGAGATACCTCCAAAGCCCTGCCAAGAAAGGAGCGTGTTTTCCTACCAAAAAATTGAGATAACCATTTGGCTCCTGACTGGAGAATGCCATCTGAAAGTCTCCCATTCCCACAGCAGTAGAAGCAGCATTATGCATGCATTTGTTTGAGCTCCTTGTGCCCAAAGGAGCTGGGAGTTTCTTACATCAGTGAGTGAGACACATCCCTCAGTGGTCTCGTGTAGCAGGGTGAGCAGTGGGGCTGGGTGTCAGGAGATCTGAGGTTTTCCTCTGACGTAGCTGCTTAATCAGCTTTGTAGGCACAACCCAACTTTTTGAACTTTATGGCTCCAGTGTGTCTCTTTTTTTTTTTTTTTTCATGTGTGAAATAAAGCTTTCATTTTCCATTAGGCAGAGATTGAGCAAGTAGTTCTGCAGGGACAGAATTTAATCAGGTAAGACTGACCCTGAAAATGAATTCCTCTTCTGATAGCTTTCTAGCCTCACAAGTGAAATACAGATGCAGTTCTTTTATGTTCCCCTTTAAGGGTTTTCCTGGGTATGGGGCCAACCTCTCCTGTGTCCTGGCAGGGGGAAGATGTGGTTTTTGTTCATTTCTTGGTAGGGTGATCTTTCTTTTCTATCCAGGCTCATGTACAAGGAATGTAATTGGCCCTGTAATTGTGACAAACACGAGCTTCTAGGGGGCTGTTTTGATCTAGAGAATGGGCTGATTAAGAACAGAAGGAATCAGACCCCAAATCCAAGGTGGTTTGTTTTAAATGGCAGCTGAACTCCACAAGTGGCAGTGATCTCTGTTGGTTGCTTTTCTGTGCCAGATTCTAGTCAGGAGCACAGTGCTGGCAGTGAAGATGCACTGAAGATGCAGTGAAGATGCACAGCACCTCCACCCAGAGGGTTGATCAAGTTGATCAGTCCAGGGTCCTCCACCACCCCACTCCCCAAACAACTCCACAGGAAGGAAAAAACCTTGATGGCAAACCTACACCCCCCCATTTTCTTGCATTTGCTGTCCCCTGGAGCAGTATGTTCCACACTGAATAGGTTTGATGTTGAAATATTGAAGGGTGTTTTTGTTCTCTGTTCTGGCCTGAGCTGGAACCCAGAGGGCTGGTAGCTGGAGGATCTGTCCAGTGCTGGAAAGCATCCTGCCACTTTCTCACCCTCCTGCTTTTTCTTCTTCCTATGAGCATCTCCTTAGGGGGGAGTGTTGCCTGTTGGCCTTCCTGTATCCTTCACACCCTAGACTGTCTTGCCAAAAGTTCAGCAGCTACTGTTGGATCCATGAGGTGTCCTTTTTCTCCCAGCCATCTGGCTTTCCTTTTCACCTGCAAGGTTCTGTGACTTCTTTTATAGTCCCAATCAAACTGAGCATTGCAGGATTTTTCAAAGCATTCACTGACAAGCTTTCTCACTTGTTATTTTTTTTTAATTTAAAAATCCTTTTTATAATGTGGATCACATGATTATCATTAGAAACAGATCCACCAATGAGGCCCTGAAAGAGCCTTGGGGAGCTGCTGCTTCCTCATCACTCTTTCAGCTTGCCAGGATTTTGGCTAAGTGCACTTGAAGAAGTTTTGGCTCCCTGGCTGCAACCACTGATACACATTTGCAGCATAGCATGGTGAGTGTGGGAGAATATCTGTATGTGATGAGCTCTAGTGGAATCATTCTAGCTTCATACTGCACCCAAGTTGCTTTATGCCAGCTCGTTCTCCTCATTGTTGTGGGATATGGTATCTTGCCTCTGCCACTAAAAGGCATCATCTGAAAAGATTTATTTTTTTTTGTTGCTTTTGATGAATATTCTTGTTCAGGCTTTCACTGCCTTGAGACAGTTATATACATTCCCATTTAGTTTTTGTTTCTTTTAATGATATTGTTGGGACATTTGAATTGACACTTTGCATGTTTGCTTGTGCCCATTGCTTCATTTCCAGATGTTGATACAAAGGCTTAACCATCACAGCATGTGAGGACAGCACCATCTCTGGGGCTTCAAATACTCTAACCATGTGAGTAGGCTTCCCTAATTAATTCTCTCAGATGAGACCCATGCACTCTGCACTGAAGATAACTCAGAAAAAAACAGTTTACAGAATTTCCATAGCCTAACAGGCCTTTAATTCCTTGACCACTTGTAAATCAATAAGGCAGGTACAGCTAGAGACATGTTTATCATCTCAAATATTGCAGTTCCTTTTCTGCACACACACAGCTATGGCTGTGTTAAGTAGAGACCATGGACTGTGTAATAGTGAATTTACCAGAAAGGTTGGTAGCACTGGTGTCTGTCTTCAAATTGAACAATTAGTATTTAAATAATTTATTTAATGTTGAGTTGTTATGGGGTTTTTTTAATTGACAAAAATTCTTTGGTGGAGGGAATAACATTTGACAAATTGTGTGATCACTGATGGCAAATAGGAAGAGGCAGAATCAGCAACTGTAATCAGCTCCTGGGAGGTAAGTGCCACCCACACCAAAAAATGTTGGCTTCATTCTCTGGCTTTCTGCACTTTTGTGTTGTGTTAATGACAAAGCTGAAGGAGGAGGGAAAAACAACAACCAGCCCAGTCTTACATAACACTCTGTTTTGCAAGGGCTCTGCTAATGGTGTCAATACTCAGCCTCTAGTTTTTACTCATTACATTGGAAATGCCCCTTTTGTACATAGTAATTCCAACTATAATTGCTATGAAATTATATAGCTACAAATTACCCTGTCATGTGGATGGCCTAAATAAGCATGTACAGTACCTGCTCTGTGATAACAAATTAGAATTACATGGTTGGTTAACTAGCAGTAATATCAGACTTTTGAAGTGGCCAGCCCAGCTGGTTGGTTATTTGGGGAGAAAGGGGGGAAAGGAGGGTGAGGGGGGGTCCTGATGCTTGTTTATATTTACAAATAATAGGTTGTTTCTTTACTGATACTTCCTTATTACATATATATGTGTGTGTTTTATATCTATGTTTTTAATAAGCATTTCTAGTGAGTGGGAAGAGTTGTTTGCTCACTGCCAGCTCCTGTTTGCTCACCTGTGTGCCTGCTGCTGCTCCTGGGGTGTTGCCTGTTGGATTCATTTTGCTAGTGGTTTGTAACTGAATGTGTCAGGAAAAGCTTGCTTGGGTTGTTACCCATTTGCAGCCACGATTTTGGTGGTGCAAAGAGCTGGAGAGAGTCTAACCTCCTCTGATATGGTTTTTATTTGAGGAAGGGCAGCATCACATTGGAAAGTCACTCACATCACACAGTGGATGTGTCACAGTCCCCCCTCAGAGGGAAGTGATCTTCCTCACGTGCACTCCTCTCTGCTGTGGGGCAGGAAAGCAAACCTCCAAGGCCAGAGTGTTCCTGCTGCCTCACTGGGAAACCCAGCTGCCCTAGGACTGGCAGCACCTCCAGAGGCAACCTCACTGCGAGTGCACTCTGCTTCCCATCTTCCTCTGCCATGCCATCCTCACCCTGCCACTGAGTGGGCTGCTGAGGAACTTTCTGCAGTGCTGATGAATTTTATACACTGCTACCCAGTGGCTTTGCACACCTGGAGAGGAGGTGTGGAGGGGGAGAGAGCAGAACCTCGTGTGCAACTGTACAGTGGGGGGAATGGGGCTGGAAAATCCAGTGGTGGGGATGTGCTGTGGGTGGTGCTGAGCCCCAGCAGATGGCAGCAGGAAGAAGCTGTAGTTGTGTGCCAGGATGTTTGCCTGGGAGATGCATTTGGGGAGGGGTTTGCCACGGGGCGGGGGGGGGGGGGGCAATATGCTGCAATCAGAAGGTGTTGGATGTGGATTTTGCTGTCTGACTGGGCCTGGCTTTGCAACCAGTGTGTGAGAAGCCTTAATTAATATGAAACAAGAATATTAGATTAATTTCACTGTATAAATCTCAAGGGTATATTTTATAGATATATTTATTATATATAAGGNATATATGTGTATATATATATATATATTAAAATTTTATATATATAGAAAATCTATAAGGGTTAATATGACTATGTCAAAGACTATGTCACTCAGGACCCAAAGGCCTGAAGCTTAGAACTTCTTGCTGTTCCAGTGACAGCTGAACCTTCATGCAGAGGTCCTGGCAACTGCTGTGTGTCTGAAAATGAAATGTTTATTTTACCCTAAGCCATACTACTCATAAAAGTTGAGCTTTCTCCAGTTGACTTCAGTTTTCATGACTTGACAGGTGATTTCTTTGCTCCATCCCTAAATAAATCAGATAGCCACCTCCACGAGGGAAAAATCCCAGAGGCTGACAACAGCAGCTCTTTGTTCCTACCTAAGGTTCTCTTCTAGATTTTCTTTTTGCAGCATCTCTTCCCTGTCCAGTCCCCTTTCTTCCAAGGGATATGTGTTTATAGGAACAAGTACTTCCAGCCCAAGTTTGCCTTGTTTACCTGCAATTGCAGCTACCAAAGCATGGCTTCAGTTCAGAATCAGTCATTTCTGATGGCTCATTTGTCCACTGGGAAGTCTTCAGAGATTTATGCTGGGAATATATTTTCAACACATATCTTTTAAACAAATACCCTTTCAGATGTAAACAAACCTGGTGATTGGGTATATTTCAAAATTCATAAGGTCTCTGGTTAGCATCCAGTGTTTCTGAGCATGAGCTTTCCACTCTCAAATTCTCCTTTGCATCTTCTTTTTGTCATCTCTAAAGAATTTATCTTTCAGAAGGTTTTGACTGCAGACTTGGTAGCAGAGCAGTTTCTCATGGCTGTTGTTTGGTAATTAGAGCATCCCACAAGAGTTCTGAGAGAGTTTGTGGTAATTCTGGTCGCAGTGACATACATTTTCTTTTTTTCTGTTTTTAGCTGGCTAGGTGCTTAAACTCTCAATAAGGTCAAGAATTGAATCTAGGTAGTTTCAACTTAAAAACAAACAAAAACCCAAGCCACAAAACAAACAGGAAAACCCCAAAATGTTGTATATTTCTATAGAAAAATATTTCCAGATAGTCAGCTTTAATGCAGAGAATTTGTTTAATTACCTGAGCTGTACTCAGAGGTGTTAAGAGATGTGGTAAAAAGGTAATTGATCAATAAGTTTTAATCTGGAAGAGGGTGGGAATTTTTTTTTTTTTAATCACTTGTTAGTTTTGATACTCTTTTCTGGTACAAAAAAAATGTTATTCAGATATTTGCTGCTGTGATGAGTTGAAGAAAAAACTGCATGCTATTACATCTAGAAAAGGGGTGAAATTCCTCTTAGAAGTGGAAGGTTTCTGTGTGCACATACTGTTATTGACTGAATATGTTTTTAGGACACATGTTCTTAGTCATACCTGCTCCAACTCGAAGACTTTTAGTCTATTAGTGTTATTATTTAAGCTATTAGTGCTCCTGAAATCAAGAAGAGTCCTTCTGAGAGAACTAAAAGTTCTTTCCACAACTTCAGTGCATCAGCAGTCCCATTAACACAACTAATTTGATTCTTATTTAACTTAATTTCTTCTTATTTGAGCCTAAATATCACCAAAGCTAGAAAGCCACCTAGATAATAAAATAGTCAATTAAATACGAGTAGGAAACTTAGTAAATAAGAACAGCAATAGAAACAATGATAGCTCAGAACTCTTCCAGTTGGTGTGTATCTTACAAAGTAAGCTCAAATTATCAATCAAAGTACTGATTCTGCCCAGCTCCTGTGCAGTGGGATGGTGGATCTAAGAGAAATACTGAGGATTTTGCAGTGTATTCCCTGCTTTATATTGACGCCAAAGCCACGAGTCACTCACTGCTTTTCATGCTGGATGAGACTGAGGAGCAAGCACCTGGCATTCTTCATTCTGCACATTGCTCTAGAGGCTGAAGATTGCATCTGACTTAACTGTTAGCAGCTTCCAAAAGCAAAATACCTCCACCTGTTGTGGGAAGAGTAACCAGTATCTGGCAATCCTGAGGTATCTCTCCAGTGCTGGTGTTTGTTGTGCTCCTCATCTGGTGCTCTTTTGGACCAACAAGGTTATTCTGGATTTGTTCTTCAAATAGTTAACTTTTTCTGGTTGTCTCTGGGACTCTTACCATCTGGATAAGAGTTAGAGATGTCTCCAGATCCCAGTCACTGGTAGTGCTTTAGCATGGTACATCCCTGCTGTGAAGGCTGGGCTGGCTAGGGTCAGAGCCTCCATGGATCATGGGGAAAGCTGGTACACCTGAGCACTCCCCAGGTAACCTCATTGCTTCTGGACTCACTCCTGATGTCTGTATTCTGAAAGATTTCTCTCCTTGCTTCTCACTGAAAGGCATGAGGATTCATATAAAACCCATCTGGTGAGTTCTTGAGCTTCATTGAAATTCTTAGTTTGTTATGATAAGGCTTCTCTCTGCATTTGGCTGCATTTTCATTTGGGTTCTTCTCCAATCTCTGCTCTTTCCATGCATGGGGCTCTGCTGCCTGCAGCTCTGAGTAGCAGTGCCCTAAGCCAGCCTGCTGCTTGAGTTGGAGAGGAAATGCTGCTTCTGTGCTGACAAGTAGCCTGGGTCACACCAGCACATGGCCTGAGCTGCTGGGAAAGAGTCAGAGCCTCAGCTCCCCTCCAAAACGAGACCCAGCAACCTGAGAGAGCTTCCTGAGGTAACTGCTGTTCCTAATCCAAGGCAGCTCTGTGCTTAGGGCAAGTTACTAATCAGCTGAGCTAAATCTCTAATGAAAACATGCTTTAGAGAGGCTGGAAACTGAAGAGCTGCCTAGTCTGAAAAACAAGATTGTGCACATGTAAAGCTGGACTGTGCTGCACTAACCCACTGGCTGTCAGAAGATGCTTCATTTCAAAGCTGGGACAGTGGGGTTTTCTTTCTCTTTTAAGTCTGTGGTAGAGAAGACATTAATGCTTCAGAATATTATTTATCAAATATCCTGTAATGTTAATAAGTCATAAAACTGGAACAACTTTACAAGAGTACAGTGGTATAGTTGGCAGTTTTGCATTGCTGTTGATTGTTCTTGAATAGATTGGTTTATAACTCAGTTTAGGATTTACTAGTTCATTTCATTGCATGTATTGGCAGATTCTCAGGAGGTTGAAGGGTTACAGCTGTGTAATTCAGGCTGCTAAAAGAATTAACCTCTAGCAGTATGTATTGATTTTTAAAATTTTGGTTGATTTATAATGTGTTTTTTATTAACAAAACACTTCATAAAACACAGTATTTAAATGGAGTAGTTCATGCAAAATCTTTACAACTTGTATTAGAATAAATTCATAGTACAAAGAGTTCTTAAAAACATGCAGATTAAGGCAGTAGCTTGTGCAAAATCTTCAGAGTCTGATTTTCCTTTTTCAGTAGGTGTTCAAGCGTCTGGGTTGTGGAGCAGCCAAGATCCTGGAGAGATGGCTGTTCCCATTTTAGATATTCCATAAAAACACAAGGTCTAAAGTTTTGAATTCTGCTCTTGATATAAACCAGGTTTTGGGTTTGCATGAAGTTAGGAAATAGATGTTATTTTGAAGGGTCATTTCAAGGAATGATGAACTTTTGTATTTGGCTGTGATTAAAGAGCAGCTTTCCTGTGACACCTGTTTGCAGATTGCTGAGTGAGCCACCTCACCACCAGTGCTGAACCTGGCAACCTGGCCATGCCCAACACACAGGTTTGCTTTGAAAGAATTGAGAAACAGCGAGAGGTTACTGCTGCCCTGAAAGGTGCTGCATTGCAGGGTAGTGTTGCTGGGTGTTCATACAAAGCAGTTGTGTGACACACCTGGGGCATAAACTTCACCTGAAGCTCTGGGAAGATGCTTGGGCAGTGTTGGAAAGAACTTGCCAAAGTCCATTGGTGATTTTCTGGCTACTGATGAGCACTAAGGGCCATACAATCCAGAGAAGCTTTGTAAATTCCAATCAGCAAAGTGCTTGGGAAAAGCAGGCATGCTGTTCCAGTCCAGGAGGTGAGAACAGACCTGGTCACACTGGCATGTGTGCAGGGAAATCCTGTCTTGTGTCTGCTTCTTGCTGGCAGTTGCTGCTGCATTCTGCTGGTGATGTGAGCTCCAGTGACAAGGCAAAATAAAAGACTTGTCCAGATAACTTTAGGACAATAAACGTGATGACTCCTCATTGACAGCATGTTAAATATTAATTTCTCCAACTGTGAGTTTGAAAGGCTTTGGCATGTGTCAGGATTCTGAGTATTTAAAACCAATCTATTTCTTGGAGACTGAAGGAGCAAATGTTGACTCGGATGACAAGCAAATAAGACTACAGTCTGTATTTAAAAACAAGAAAAAAAGAATTCTATCTCAGTGTATTCCCCAGATATAATGTGGGCTGTTATTTGAAAATATGTGGCTAGCTCCAAGCTTGTTAATTGCCTTTCATTTATACTAGGCAGAGGTACTCTCCTAGCCAGCCACTGAAATGAGAAAGGAATAAATGTCACTGTTTTAAGTGTTGCTAAAAACTGGAGCCTGTATGAAAACAAAAGGGAAGCAATGGAATCAGAAGGCAGTGCCACTCAGTTAACCCTTCTGAGGGGGAGGAAAGTGTGTTTTCTAAGATCTTCTGATACTAAACCCCTGTTAATGCTGTTGAGAAAAATCTCTCTGCCCAAGGATTTAGCTTCTGCTAAGCCTTCAGGGACTTGTTTTGACAGAGTCTTTATAGAAGATTTTCTCAGTAGCTTCTGATTTGTTATAAAAGAGCAATGACCGATCTGTCCTTAAGCACCTTTTTGAGGCATGTCTGTTAATGAAGCTCACGTAGGTACAGGAACAGGAGGAAAAGCCAGGCAGAATTGTTTACTGTGAAAAAGCAGAAAGATTTGGATTTTTTTTGAGAGTACTCAGAGCCTGGATTTTATCTGGTGTCTTACGTGGCCTGCTCAGTAGTAGTGGCAATGGATCCTTGCTCTGTCCCATGAACTGTTGTGCTCCTGGTGCCCCTGCCAGCTGTGGAGACACAGCTGTGTGTTCACAGTAATACCCACTACAAGATAGGTAGTACTGAAAATCCACAGGGAACAGCTTAGCTCTGTCACTTTTCCTTGTTCCTACCTTCCAGGCTCTGTGGCTGTGCCCCTGTGCTCAGCTGACAGCATCATCTGGGAAAATGGGGCTGCATCACCAGCTCTGGTCCAGGGCTAAAGAGAGATCTTGGATCACACATCATGGCCCATCAGTCTCCTGCCAAACTGCCTTGTCCCTGCTCAGGAGGAACTGTTTATGTAGTTGGCACTGTAGTTCATTCATCTGTTGGCTTAGCTTCAGAAAATTAGTGTAACTGCTAACCACTGCTCATATTAATAGAGGATTTTATTTTATTTTATTTTATTTTATT